>BMAW01055655.1:51349-74240 GCA_019974015.1 Nephila pilipes
GCATTGGAAAAATTTTAACTTGAAAAGCTTATAATTTTTTATATTATATGCTCCAGACAAAGTGTTATGTATTTCTTACTTTTTTTCTAAATAAAATAAATCATTTAAACGAAAAAGATTTCATTCTTTCTCGGACCAAAGCATTTGACTTTTAAAAAAAATTGTTTTAACCACGGGCTTTACCTATTGTCATTTATCTTCGATAAGATGAACTACTTCAATCACTATTCAGTTAGGATCAAATTTAATTTGGGTGCGACAATCTAGGTGTATTTTTTTTCAGATCCGATTTTGATCAAATTTTAAAAATACAATATTCTTATTCGAGTTTATACGATAACTATTGAAGGTGAAACCATTGAATCATGATATTAAAAATGTGTGGAGCGTTTTACCCAACCCTATCAGAAAATAGATGATTTATTTAACTTTTTTATCTCTTTCAATAATCTTACATTATAAATTTATACTTTGTGCAAAACTTGCTACCGCTGCTGGCAGGCACGACAGCCGCGCCCGCCGCCACATTTGCGAAACGCGCAAGAACTAGCAACGTGCTAATTTTGTTTCAATAAAATTTTATTCATATCCGATAACGAGACAGTTTCTTCTACGATGAAATTAGTGTTAAATACCCATATGTATCTAAAATTGTATTAGTACGTTATACGAAGAATTCTGCATCAGCTTTGAAAGAAAAGGAGTAAGCACTGTTTATTTTATATGTTGAAGATGAAAATTTTTAAATATTAATGGGAAATAAACATTGCTTTGAGGTGTAGGTAGAAAAAATAAGAATACTGCATAGTTTATTTTTTAGTTCTGACGGAATAACTTGAATCGAAGAGAATAGAAATTTTCCTGGCTTTGGTTTTAAATCGAAAGTGATGAACAAAAATAAATTACAAATGTGAATTATTTCTTTTCGCTCAACGAGCTTAATACTGCATGCAATGTACTAAATGTTCATTTGATAGCATAAAACAAAGAAGTTGCAAGTGGAATTTTTTGCCTACTTTGTGACCTTGAAGCATTAGCAGAGAACTGTGCAGTTCTTCCCGCAGGTCAGACACAGGACCAAAATCCACCTCATAATTCAGGAGAAAAGAAAAGCGAAAACGATTCTTCCATGCAATGTGAGAGTAGAGAGGATTTCTGTATACAGTGTAATATAATCAACGTTTGTGATAATCATTATAAAAATAATATAAACAAAAAGCTCTGCTATTCATAACATTGGTATTAATTGTTCTGATATCGTAATTTCGTTTCATTCATTGCAGAATCGCATGAAAATATCTAAATTGGATTGATCACTTTGAGAATGTTTCTGAATTGCTTAGTCTGTCGGATTTACAAAAATTTATCTTTGCTAAAGATCACTTTAGGAGGAACTGCTGCATTATTTCTTCGTACAGAATCGGAAATTAATCCTGACGAAAACTAAAACAAACCTTGATTGATGAATTTTTCATTCGAGATAAATTCAGGTATTTGCAAGAACAGAAGAAAATGAGATTCTGAAACCGCTTTGCAAATGTTACAAAATGAAAAAATATTATGCAGTTGTGGGAAAATGAAGAACCAATCAGCTTTGATGCATTATGTAATAAGAGGATTAATGATAAACAAGAAAATAAAATCATTTCTGCTCTTACGAATGGATTTATTAAATTTAAGAAAAACTCAAAGTTAATCAAACAATAAAAAATTGATTACAAAAAAACAAAAGGGCTCTCGATGAAATAGAAACAAATTATTATCATAATTATACATTTAATACTTTCGATGAAACAAAACCTAAATTTGAATATGTGGTGATAGATTTAATTCTAAGAGTGTGAATAGAGTGAAATTTAGTGATGGTAATGAAAAAGAAAGAAATACAATTTCCGAAGTCGTAAAATAAAATTTGTTTTTTTAATTGTGGGGATCAAACCACATATCATTGGTGTATTCATACTTAAGGATAAGAGGACTTAAAAGTTTTGGATGTAGAGGGCCTTTGTCCATAGCTTTAGGAATGCATATAAAACAATCGAAAACAGAAGTAGCTTACTTGGGTATATCCATTAATGCTGTAAGTATTAGTAGCATTTGTACTATACACAACACTTGCCGTACGGCCCGCCGCCCTTATACGCGCCTTGCCTGGTACTGGCATTGCTACAAACGCTTTAAAACGCTGGCTCGCGAAGCCGTACCAGCACGCGAAAACGCTTCCTTCCCGCCGTTTGGCTACGCTGCTGGCCGCCGCCGTAAAAGCAGCCATGGCAAAGTAGCGCACCGGTATCTTTTGCAAAGGCTGCACATTGCCTTCGCTTACGCCGAAGCATTTGCGGCTACAGCGGTACACTGCCATATATATATTTATATATCTTGTTCAAATTTTCAATCGTTAATAAAATGCTTTTATTCATCCACTCAACTTCAAATGCCATTTTTTTTTAACTTGTAGTGGATGACACTTGATGTACAGTTTTTCAAATATTAATCTATTAATTAAATTTAATTGGTGAAAATGAAGTTTAGCCCAACCACTTAAGGGGACTTAGTACCTTTGCACCTTCAAAATTCGATTTTCCAAATTTGATTTTAAAAAATAATACTGAATGTTAGGAGCATTTTAAAACAAAACCGCGTCAAATTCGACACTTATTGCGCCCTGTGCAGCAAAAAATGTAAATCTCTAAAGTGGCTTGTTCTATATGATACAATGTAAAACAAACCTCTTTTCTCAGTTGCTATTTCACACTTTTCCTAAGATTAAAAAAAAAAATATTTTGCATGCAGAGCTTTAAGATTTTACATGAGTGTTGTACTTAAAATCTTTATTCTGAATGTGAACCTCAATTTTGTTAATAGGATGAGTTAGATTTTATTTTTAACATGATACATGAAAAAAAGTTACTAAATATGAAACTTGATGAAACGGCAATTTTTCAATTTTTTTAATGTAGTCGTTAAAATTTGAGGTTTAGAGAATAAGAGTCATTATTTAGCTTTAATTTAGTATAAAATTATGTGGTTCTACTGTACATCTTTCAAAGGGATTATCTTGTGGGTAACGTAAGGTAAAGCTAATTTATTTTCAAATTTTGTACGCATATTTCATGTTGTATAAGAGAAAATATATTAAATTAATAGAAAAACTTGACTAATATTTTAAACTAATACTTTATTACACAAACTGGCAAAGTTCATACTGAAATGAGCAAAAATTGTTGTTTTATGAAGAATTGAAAAAAAAAAAGAGTTTATCAAAATGTTCTACTTTTGATTTCGTAGATTACTAAGTCCCTTAAACGATTTCAAAAATTGCCAAGTGATTTTTTTTTTTTTTTTGGCTGAACGTTAAGTCGCAAGAATGGACCAGAACATACATTTGACAAGCTCTATATATATATATATATATATATATATATATAATAATAATAATAATTCCTCTTATTATTATTAATAATAATAAACAGATAAGGCATTGTAAATAAAAAAGGAATACAAATAATTATTCAAATTTAATAATAAAAGAAAAACATTAATGAATTATTTATAGATAACTTTCCAAAGGAAGTAAATTAAACGATAAAATAAATTGACTACTACGAAAATTATCAAAAAAGATTGAAATACTGAAAAGCTTACAAATTCAAAATTTGAGCATAAGCTAAATGACAGAGTATAATATATTTAATGTCTTAACAGGGTTTAGACTGTTAGGCTAGGTTATTCCCGAATTATTGTACAAACTTTCACCATCAACAAAATATACTACTAGGAAACGGATCAAAACCAAAGAGGTATGTGAGAATAGAAATAAAAAACAATCAAATTCATAACAAAAACATTTATTAAAAAGACTCCAAAACAAACCCAAAGAAATTCAAATTATTAAAAACTAATCAAGTGAATAGAAATCAAAACAAACAAATTAATTACCAAAACTTTTATGAAAAAGACAACAAAACAAATTCAAAGAAATCCAAAATATTCAAAAAATAATTTAACAAATAGAACCAAAAATGTTGTTTATAACATATATACACCAAATTAAAGAAATATTTATATAATCACTTGAAGGAATTCATAAGATATGGTGGACTAATTACACGACTAAACTAACCTAACCAAAAGAACCAAAAATATTACTAAGGAAAGCAAATAAAAGAAATTATTTGTCCTAGAAATTTAAAATAGACGTTAAACTCTGGAATATATTTATTCTTTTACTTGACGAAAACTCGAGAAGGAAAATGTTGCACATAAAGCACTGACGAGAATAAACCTAAAATACACATAGTTAAATTAGACTGAACAGAAGATGGAACTAGGCTACTCTATTTCAAATGAATCGTATAACAAGTTCTTGCTGTAGCCAATAAGCAAGCAATAAATTCTAGAAGAAAACAATAAAATGACTAAAGCTCGCATATTTATATATACACCCATTACCATAAAAATTTACGCACCAAGAAAGAATTATCAGAATAAAATGATATTTTACATACGTAAGTACAACGTTGATGTAAGTAAGTGATTACAAAATCAAATCAAAACGATCATTTACTCTAGGAAAAATTAGAAATGAATGGAGGTTTTAGTACCCTGTTGGGCTATCTCTAGTATGAATGCATGATGAGATGCGGTCTGGCATTGAGGCATACAAATCCCGTATGATGTCCTGCGACACCTCGTTCCACAGTTGCTGTAAACGCGCTTTTAATTCGACCAAACTCGTAGGCGGTCCAACTTGCCGTCCTAAATGATCCCAGATATGCTCGATCGATGATAAATGTGGGGGTCTCTCGATCCCCAGATTTATCACCGATCGAGCAGGCTAGATAAAGGTGAAAATGTAGCAGAGGAAGACATGTGAAAAATTTGTTGTGTGTGGGCGAACATTGTCCTGTTGAAAAATGGCTCCTGGGAGCCCTGCCATGAGTGGCAACACATGTGGCTGAAGAATGTCACGAAACTACCTCTGGGCTGTCATGCTGACGTGAATCAATGTTAGGGATGACCATGAGTCATATACAATGACACCCCATACTATCACACCAGTTGACTTTTTTTTTTTTTTATGGAATAATGAAAGCTTCTGAATGTTTAAATAAACTTGACCTCAAAGTTCTCAAGTGACTTAGAAATTTGGATGGTGAAGTATCACTTTTTTTTAGCCTTAATTTGTTTGGTTTTGCTTGAATTTATTTTTCTCTGGAGCTACAGAAAGACTATTTGGGACACAATTTAGAATCTTGGTCAAGTCATGAAGAGGATTCCTGAGCAGTATACCTCACTCTCTTCACTAACTTCCTCATCACATCAAGTGTGGACTCAGTTAAATTCAATATGCAGCATCCCTCCTCTTGACTTATATGAGAGTCTATGGAGAATTCGGGAATTGAAACTATAACTCAACTCGAATATCACCGGCCATGGAATCTATGATCTCACTGCTGAAGCTGACACCGCCCATGAAACCTGGTCTGCTGAGGCTTTGTCGTCTTTTTCGCTTGACCAAGGCCCAGAATTCGAAGGTAACTGTCAAATGTGCAGCAGTATCTCGAACTTGATTTAAGGTTAGAATGTATTCGACTATGTTAATTGATTGATTGTTAACGTCGCACTTAGAAGAAACACAAGGATTCTTGGCAACGGATCTTTTAATTCTGAACCTCGGCTAAGAGACAAGGATGACACCTGAATTGAATACCCTCTTCCTACTTCCACACCATGCTACTGGAGGACTTGTAGCTTTGACATATTTAACATGAATCAACTTAGCTACACTGTATGTTTTAAGTGGAATCAGGATTTGAACCCTCGATTCAACGGAAACAACGCCGATCTTGAACCCGTTTAGAGGACTACTTAGATATCGCGGGCACTCGACTGTTCTAAAGACTAGAACCTGCATTACATTAAGAGCTTAGAATAAAAACACATTTCCTTAATGGAAAGACATCTCAACATAAGTATTACATTTGGATTTCACCAGCAAAGAGAGAATATAATATTTTGTTATACTTATTGTTTCTAACTGATTCAATATATCATTTCATAAGTAAAATATGTTCCATATTTTGTATTTTTCTGTTTTCTATTTAGTATGTTTTGTTTGTAAGACAGATCTCTTACTTAACATTAAAGAGAAAAATTGATTTTTTTTTAAAATGCAGAATATTTTTAAATTTCAAGAGCAATCTATGATGAAAGAGAGCATGTGTATTATATTAATTCTTGTTTATATGAATATTTGAGTACTTTTAAATCGAAAATGTCTTACACACACACACACACACGCGCTCGCGCACGACGTTCTAGATTTGCTACTAGTATATATTTGATCCGTCGCAAGTTGATAAAATTCACTACTTATTACGAAGTCAAATTAATCACAGAATCAAGTTCTTAAACTATCTTTTATTCTTGCTGATATTAAAACCAAAATCAAGATATTTATTACATCTGTGAAGCAGACACACTCACGCATCCACTACAAAAAATCAATATTTTAAAATGGTACTTTATCTTACCACCTGACTATCCAGATCCGAGACTGTACTAAACACGTGTAAGATGGATCCGGTTAAATAACTATTCACACACACCGATAGTCACTCGACACTAATCATTGCGTCTAACCTTCCGTAATCTCTTTCTCTTATAGTACTAACTTTTTTATTAAAACTTTCACTTCTTACATTTCCGATCTCATCACTCTTATTTACTACATTTCACTATTTCTATTCAAATTTGTATAAAGCATGGTTCATTTACAAGGAGAGGTTTTCATATCAAATAACGTCATATAAAAGTCTCCAAGAGGTTTGTTGGAAGGAAATAAGCTTAAAAGCTCCATTATAGCGTACACACGTATAAATATTCTCTTTAACCTTAAGCGAAGTCGACCTTTAGCTAAAAAAAAGGTCCGAGATAACCCAAAGATTAAAGTCACCACTTGTGGGTGGAGAGTTCAAGCGGAAGCATGAATTAGAGTCCTGCTTTCACCAAAGTGTCATTGCGCAGAAAAATGGGATCCAACTGTTAAAATGAAATTGATATTCTAAGTCTTCGCATGGTGTGGTGCAGAAGTTGAGGGATAGAGGTCCGGTGTCAGTTTCCTCATCGAAGTGAGGCTCTAAATGAGAAAGTCCCGTCACTTCTAGTCCTTGTTTAGCACTAGAGGGATGTTAATTTTAACCAGAGCTAAAAAAATAGCGTGTTAAAATTAATAATTTTGCATTTTTTTCTCGTAAACTATTAATTGTATTGTTTCATGAAAATTGTGATTTATGTGAGAGCAATATGTGAACATAATTTAGTATTTTATCTAATATATTCATGTAAATCATATTAATTTACTTTGAATCCTCTAAAGATCCGCGAGTAGTGGGATTGATGCATTTTTAATCTGTCGAGGTTCTAAGTCCTTTCATTGGTATGGTAAGGAAGTTGGCAGAGGGGGGGGTGCCAGCTCAGATGTCATCCTCGTCACTTGACCGAGACTCAGAATTACGAAATCCGTCACCAATAGCCTTCGCGTTGCTTCTAAGTGCGACGCAAATAGACAATCAATCAATCAGGTCAGTTTTAACGACGAACTGAAACAAATCTCACAAAGAAGAGCATAAACACATATTAAAATTTGGAATGCTTATTGATTGAATTATTATTAAATTATTAGTTATAGTGCCTCATGAAAAATTAACAATATATAAGAGCAGTATGCAATTAATCAGGTACTTTACGCAACATATTCACGAAAATCATGTTAATTTATCTCGAGTCAATTTAAATGATGAACCGAAACAAATCTTATAAAAAATTAGCATAAATGCACATGAATATATGGAGAATTTAATGATAAAATTATTATTCAATGAATAGTTCTATTGTTTCAGAAATGACACAAATCTTATAAAGATGAATATAAATACAACAGAAAATTTGAATTGCTTATTAGCCTTTCAAAAAAAAAGAAAAGGAGGGAGGTAACAAGATTGCGAACATCTATTTCTTGAAAAGCATTTAGACTTTTTTATTATAGAACTATCATTAGAGGTAGTTCCAGACGCTATTTCTGTCAAAAGCTAAAAGGATTGAAAGTTGACTTTTATAAAATATAATTTATGTCAGTTACGCTTTTCAAATGGCATTTCTGTCTCTACTTTTTAAATGAAATCCCAAAAAGTTTGTGAGGTTGAATGAATGTTAACGACAAATGTTATTTATTGGTTTCGATAAGAATAATTTTTATCCAGTTATTGTTTCCGATAAAATGAAATTATAAAATTTAAAATACATTAACACTTCCAAGAAACCCTTAAATACCATGTGATGTAATCAGATTTTAATAAAACTACCATTATATTAATCAGCGAAGAAACGGAATAAATTTATGTCTCATGAATCTATTTAATATTTTTGATAAGTATTTAATTATCTTAAAATAGAGACCAAGAGGAAAAACAAGAACGTATACTAAAAAAAATTGAGAGTAAAGAATACCTTTTATTTTTTAAATTTTTTTATAATAACTCATTTTAGAAAGAAAATATTGACTTTATTTCCACTAATAATCTTCATAAAACACAATTTAACTTAAGTAATAGCTTTTATTTGAATAGAAGACATATAAAGGAACTATCCTTTATAGTGTTATTTACCATCCTACTTAAAGGAGTTTTTAATTATTTTAAGTTAAAGTAAAGAATGTTTGACTTTTGCATTTTTAATGAACAATACGATGTATAAAGTATCAGAGCTTTCTGCAGCACATTCTTAAGAAAGTTATACAAAAGAGCTTCACACGCTGACAGGGAACATTTTGATATACTGTATATTTCCGAATGCAATTTGTGAGAGCATCCCCTCCCCCTTCAAAAATCTAACCAAAATTCAAATCCTGTATGTAAGTCGAAATGAAACCTTTTGTACAAAGAGGTCAAATTCTAGTATGGAAAGCATTGAAAGTGAAGAAGATATGCATCCAGACATATCAATGAGTGAAAGTGAATTGGTTGAATGATTCGAACCCTTGGATTCTGACACAGACTTTGAAGTATTCGTATGCTTTTTTTCGCTTCTTTTTGCCTAAAGGTTGCATTCAAAACACCCAAAATGTGAGTTAGAAGAAGTAATATTTTCCTTCCCTAGCTACTTTTAGTTATTATTATTATTTCTAATGCACGTTTTGTTGCTTTTTCGTTAGATGAGTGCAAATTTCGCCAACAATAGATTTTTGACAATGACTCGATAAACCAACAATATAAGCATTTTAGAAAATAAAAAAAAAAACTCATTTTCATAAAAAAAATGATTTTTTTTATTCAGAATTATTATTCTCATGAGCTTAATGTATATACGAAAAACGTAGAAACAGGCAAAATTTGGTGATGCATCGCTTCACCTCGACATTTAGTGTCAGGAGATAATCGGTTTGCTGATATTGAATTTGGATTCCTTTTGAACTCGGAGCTACTTCAGATAGGTAAATTTTTTTGATAATATTTTGTTGAAGACGAACGAAGGGTTCACATTCATAATAACTGATTTCTGGATTATTTTAAGTACTGAATCATGACCAATTTGATTTTCTTTACAGACTCTTTCCAACATGAGCTTTTATTGAGTTGTGAGGGCTCAAGCCTTTATACAAGCGAACCTGGTGTGCTACAAGTTACATGCCAATACTGAGTAAATTACACCAAAATATGTGCGGTACACTTGAAAAAAAAACCTGTCTGTTGATTTACTATGAGAAAAATTTACAATATTTTTTCTTGCGATGAATCAAATTTAAAAATTTACTGCACCATGCATATCGTTATAAGAAAAGAAGCGTAAAATCAATTAACATTTTTCTAAAGAAAATGTAAGTTTAATTTTGATTTAAGTTAAGCACTTAAATTTAGAGATGAGTCATTTTTCTATCTCTTAGAGACAAATTAACTAGAGATATGTATTATTTATTCTTATCTTTTTTGCTAGGAATTTCTCGTCTTTAATTTTGTCTATAATACTATTTCCTATGCGAAATTATTTTCAATAAAATTTCTGTAACGAATGGTATAATGAGTTTTGTACTTCTTTCATTGATGATAATCTAATTCATTAAATTTATTTTTAAAAGGAACTCGATACAATGAAATTGATATATCTGGCTTTATGTGTCTTATTACACAGGACAAGAAAATAAATAAATTAAATAATAATTAAATTAAACGACACATTGCTTTTTACAGTTTATATGTCAATGCTTCTGCTCCTCATACTGGACGAAAACAAAATGGTTAGTTCTTCTAAAAATGCAACGGAAACAGCAAGCGAATGAAACCTTCGTTGGAAATTAAGACCACCCTCACGCAAGGTAAAGTTTTCAATATTTTACAAATTATGAAGGTGATTCAGAAAGTTCCCGTTTTTGACGACAGAGGACATTGCTATGGCAAATTTGGGTTACCATTTGAGTTCCGCAACCTGTTACACGGCTCCAAAATAAATTTGACTCAGATTTGTAGGTTAGTTTTGATTGCTGCTTTGCCGAGTTGTTGTCATTTGCGTCGAGTTATCGTTGAGACCTGTGTACACTGGAAATCAAGCAACTATGAAAACAATGGGTAACTTCTAATGAACCTACTTCAAAGAAGGCGAAGACGGTTTCATGGGCTAGAAAGAAGTTATTTAAAGAACAATTTTTTTGAGATATGTTGGGCGGCAGACTCAGGAATTTCATAGAAAAAGGAAAAACGATAAATCGATACTTTTACAGTGTGAGTTACCTCCTTCCCATTTTTAACATGGTACTTTTTGAACCACTATCGTATATATGTTGAAGGTAAAAAAACACACTCGAAATAAAAGAAAATAATTGATTTAAAGATTCATTTTAATTATATTAATCTACGAGAATTGTGAATTTAAAGAATAGATTAAATTTCAATATAGCATCTGTAGTATATCCTGTTTCACAAACTCATGGACATGAAGGCATTTTAATTTTTTGAAAATCGTAGTGTTAATATGAAGCTCTCATTTCACAGTTCAGGTGTTGTAAAGTTAAAAAAAAAAAAAAAAAAAAAAAAAAGCTAAACAAATTCGACTTCAATTCTGGATAAAACAACTAAAAAAAATTCTTAATTCTTTCAAAAAGGAAGGAATTGTTTGGAGATTAATTTGGGTTCCATTAAGGCCACCGAAAAAGTCTCGTAAGGTGTATTTAAAACTGATTTAAGTTTTGCTCCTTATCGTAAAACTCCTATTTTACAGCTCAGGAGCATAGGAAAAAAAGATTTTTTTAATGCCTTAACCAAGATTTAGGTTGATACTTATTCAGAGAAGTGGGGAGAAAAACGCTGCAGTTTGGATTTATATTTGCCTGAAACTATTTTCGATGAGAATTAAGACTCAATATCGAAATAGATTTTAGCTTTTAAAAGCTATTTATTTAATGAAAGCTATGAATTTGAAGTAAAGACTTAATTAATCTGATCTATAAGAGTGAAAAAGGAGCTTCGTTTGCAAAACAAACCAATTTAGAGTAGTTTACTGAGTCCCACAATTGACATTAAGCACAGTTTCGTATGAAATTTATTACCAAGTGGGCCTGCAATGCGAAAAAAAATGGCAAAAGAGCAATGAGTTCACAAAATTGGAATCTAATAATGACACAAAAGTCAATTTTCCGACTTTTGTGATGTTTATTAAATAGGCATGTGAGAGAGATGGCATAGGTTTTGAAACTCATTGTCTAACCTTTATGGTAAAGCTAATATTAAACTCAAGGATGATTTTGATTAGTTAGAAGTATATATAAAGATAATTAAATTAAATTACCTTGTAATATTAGAGGAAGGGCAGGGAAAGTTTTGGTGTTAATTTCGTGATTACGCATCTTAATTAAATTGAACTCTTAGGACATCAGCAAGTCGTCTGGCTTCAGAAATTTTAACTATTTCGAGGAAATTCCACAAATGAGTTTGGTTGAAAAGAAATTGTGGTAGTGAAACAATTAAGGGAGTCTGTGTGAAAGAAATTAAATGCTACATTTTGCGTCAGATATTTCAACATATTTTTATAAGTAATGGAAAGAAAGCTCACAGTAAAATTTTTGTTGATTTTAAAATTGTTTCTAGGGAGTAAATTTTTAATTAGAAGTAAACTCAACTCCTAAACATAGTTGAATGTTTTTTTCTTCTGATAAATTCCTCAAAATATTTCGCTAGCTTAAAAGTCCGAATGAACTTAAGTATGAAATGAGTTTTATATTAGTTTAAAGTACACAAATTACTACGTACTTTAATACTAAGTTAATTAAAAGGAAATGGCTACATTCAAGAAGTGCTACAAGCTTACTTACAAATTAGAGGCCGTTGGTGATAAAAAGACACAGTTAAAATAAGGATAAAAAAGAAACAAAAGTTTACTGTTTAGAGTCAGGGCTTGGTGTGCTTCCCTAGGGTAGATCTACAGGACGTTGTGCGGCGTTCTACTGATGTTTTATGTGGTATCGGTGTGGTAAGCTTGATGACCATGGAAATATCACAGTCTTTTTCATTTGTTGAATGTGTTCTTCATTTAATGTGCTTTCAGACATCGCTTGAATAGAACAAGTCTGAAAGTGCATAGATAATTAGAGGTGAGATCATATGTTCCATAATCTAAATCATATGCTGGTCAACTGACAGGCTACCGCAAGTGTTTAGAAGGGCTTAAGTTACATTATGTCAACCGAAACTGTAATATTAGATACAAGGTCGTAGCAAAGTTCGGTGATAATACCTAGAGTCAACAGCTTAAAAACCTATATACCTATTTTCAGCTGTCATTTTATTGCAAATAAAAACAACATTCATTCAATAGTCATAGATTATCTTAATCCAAACGCGAATACCTTGTTGCGATGACGTATAAAACATTCTAAGTGTAAAATTTTGTGTCCAGAAGTTAAAAGTACTGTAATTGCTGTACCTTCAAAAAAAAAAAAAAAACTGTGTCTGGTTAATTTGTATAGATATCTCGCATATACCTGTTGAAGGTAGTTTTAAACTTCACATATCTTGAATGGATTTCGACGAATTGTTTACCGGATTTGCAGCTTCGATTTGTATTTGGTTGTTTTTGATACCTCTACCTACCCTCTAGTTCCCACGTGACCGTACGATGTTTCATAGTGCAGAAATTTCATTTTTGATAGGTATATATGCAGATGGGAAATTAGAAAAGTTTTAATCAGACGACAGTGTCATTATGGTAGATTATACGTCAATATTCTCCTCAAGATTGTGAAGCTGAAACAAAGATTAATCAAACAGGGTGTTCCAATTATCTTAATATAGGGAGAAATATTTTTTTTTTTTTTTTTTTGAAAATATGGGGAGAAATATTTTTTCCAATACCAGCTTTTTCGGGTGTCGTCTTCTTTATTTGATCTAGAATCACACTAAATCTGTCACCTTTTATCTAACGAATAAATCTAGTATGATAATAAAAGAATTAATGTTGAAATTGAATTACGCAAGACTATCGTACTTCTGAGATTCGTACTATCTTCGTGAAAAATAACAAGTTTGACAACGATATTTTTTAACACTTTTTTTAAAAGATTCAAAAGACGAGTTGTCAAATCTAAAATTTTAATTGACTAAATCATTAATTTTGTCTGTATTTTACACATTGTATTAAGTACCATGTGACCTACCTTACCTTAGTTAAGTTTTTATTAAAGTTGCACTAGAAGCAACACGAGGGCAATTGGTGACAGATCTTGTAATTTGGAACCTAGATCAAGTGGCGAGGATTCCCTCCTTTCCTAATTTCCACACCACGCCAATGGGAGGACTTTGATCCCCGATAGATTTAACATGCATCAGCCCGGGCCACAAGGCGGGTCTTTAGCGGCCAAGGATCGAACCCGCGACTGAACGAAAACCGCCTGCCACGAATCCGAAACCATGACCACTAGGCTACCACGGCCACTACCTTACCTTAGAAGTACCATATATTTAGAAATATTTGTTTTCAAAATACATTTAACAGAAGAATTCTTAAGTTAAAATATTTCTTTGTAATTTTTTTTCTATTTCTAGCTTTTTTCTTCATTGGCTACTTGATATTTTTTTTTTTATCAAAAACTTTTAAATTCTCTGGCTAATATAGACCTTATATCAAAGGAAGTTGTATTAACAAATACACGATGATATTTTAAAATGTAAGATAGTAAGAACTCTGTTAGGTGCATAAATTCCTCAAGCGATTTAAATTAACTGCCTAAGTAACTGAGAAGATCACAGAATTTAAAAGCTATTGGTTGATGATGGAACTGATTATCCGGTAGCATGTCGAAGTCTCGGTTAGAAGATGAAAATGTTGATGGAAACCTAGTTGACGATTGAGGCCTTATAAGAGTTTTTGTACCTGTGTGACGCCCGCCCGACCCGGGCTTCCTCTTGTGCCATAACTAGATTCAATTATTAAACACTAAGACAAAATAACTAATAAAAGAGACACTAGAACAATATTTATGCAATTTATTAACTTAAATTTACTATGACAACAACTCACTATGCTCTCCTGGGGAATATTTCAAGTAACTAAATTCAACCCACCAATAGTAATCCAACAGACTCTTACCACTAATCCTTCCTCGACTGCAACTCAGACTCTGGATCAACTGATGAAAACAGCAGTAAATGAACGTCTTGCAACAATCTTTAATCTAACCCTCTATTTCAACCTCTCTTTCAACTCCTCCTTTCGCTTATATATAACTTCAGCTTCACTTCTCCTTCAGCCTCTCTATCGCGACTTTCAGTCGGAGTTTATATATTTCCTAACTCTCCCGCTTCACTTCACTTCTACCTGCTTTACATAATCACGTTTCATTTTTGGTTGGGCAAAGGTTGCTTAGCAAAAGCAATCAATCTCAATTAAAAGTCCCCAAGGTTAGTGAAGAGAAACCGCGAATAGCCCAATGTCACACAGGTATAAAATTTTTCCAGTTAAAATTCGTTAGAATTGAGTGTAATTTCACGAAAACAGGCTTAATTTCGTTGCATAGAATTCGATAATGGTAGAACGAATGTAGGAGATAAAAAATAATTATTGGAACACCCTTCCTACATCCCGAACCTCAGACTAAGTGATTTTCCTCTCTTCGGACAGTTAAAATAAGCATCTGGGAAGTCAGTCATAACTGATGTCTACTTTTAGCATGACGACATGATATTACTCACGAACTGATATTTTTTTTATCAAATTTTTTTTAAATACCCTGGATAATATAGACTTTATATCAAAGGAAGTTGTATTAACAAATACACGATGATACTTTAAAAAGTAAGATAACAAGAACCGCGATTTCTTTAATGACTTTCTCAGTATGTTGGTGCTCCGAATGAACAAATGTTTCGGCCACCCTGATGACGATGTGGAGCAGTAATATATACCAGTGTCTGAAAACGTTGGTGATAAAAAGACACAGTTCGTGAATAAAGGTTTTCTCTCAGAGGACCTGTAACCTTATTTTCATAAAGCTACTTTCGTAATTAAGTATCACGTTTGAAAATAATTACTTACGAAAAATAAAGCTATGTAAAACGTCACTGTGAAATAAAATTTGTAGCACATATAATTATTCTTTGAAAATAAAAACTAAAAGAGACATTCCTTATTAAAAATAATTTTTTTAGTATATTTGATAACAGAAGATTGTTAGTATGTTCGAATTAATGAGTATCCTAGAAACTAAATAAGGTGCAAATTCGTGACTTATAATTTCAAAAACTGAAAATAAGTTTTATCAGATTATTTATGCAATTATGGTCGCTCATTTTCTTTTCCAAAACGTTCTTAGTAATTACAATAGTAAAAAAAATCGTTAAATTATTAGAAACATTTTTTTAAAATGCAGATGTTATTTTCATGAAAAATAATGACAAAATATTTTTTTCTATTAAATAACCCGAGCTTTTTCGATCTAGCTATTTTTGTAACTTAATACATTTGCTTAAATCTATGCCCTTAGATGAAAGACGATGAGATCGAATTTAATATAATTTTCCATATTTACGTCAGAGCAAATACGCGATTCTAAACCCAAATAAACTTAATAACCGTCATCTCCTAGCCATTTATAAGAAATTTAATTTGTAAAAATATATTCATCTCAGTAAACAAAAAAACCCTTATTAAACGAAACAATACCTCAGGCATTCTGAGTGTTTTCATCATTTATTTGTAAAAAACGCAGTTTTTTCACATACCTTGTCATTACAAAACCTGGTCTACAAATGAAAGAAAAATTTTCTCTATTTTTTTCTCTATTTTAAAAAAAATGACAAAATGAGAGAAGATATTTTTTGATAAATAATTGGCACTAATTAACATAAACAATCTTGAACTGGTTCCAAGCATTATTCTAATGATTCCACGGTAACAACAGTAAATCCAACAAGTTATTAAGAACCATTTTTGTATTCCTGGAGCTTTAATTATTCCTTTTGTTGTGTATTAATTAATAGCTAAAAATAGAAATTAAATATCAAGTACCGAAATTAATCTTATTTAAGACAATATCGTTTCAAAGGTGACATGTTTCTTAAAAAAATCTTTTATACAGCAATTAAAGGTCATAAAACTAATACTGGTCTTCAAATTGATTTATAGAGAAAACCGGTGTGTCATAGAACACTATAACTCATTGGAACGAAATATCTCATCGGAAAAAAATATTGAAAAACTTTTTCGTGAATGATTTTACTGGTTCTAATTACTTTATTTGTTTCGTGAATTCTAAATTTAATTAAATAAATATAGAAAATGACTTACCCAGAGCTATTTTATTGAATCTAATTCAGAAAATTATCTGCTTTTTTTTTCTTCTATGGATTGTAAAAAGGATGGCCATAGGGGTGCATTTTTTCGAATATTTTTTGTTCTTTAAATACTTGGGTAAAAGATAAATGTCTTCCTCTTTTTATTGTTTTTTGAATTTCGAAACTAAAATAACTCTATTCTTACTAAATCTAGATACTGATAAAAAGGAGGCCAGGAGGCTAATTTGGAAAAAAGATGTCGTATGTAACAAGATACTAGGACAAATTATTATTATGTTTAATGAGTTATCTTATTGATGAAGCCACGATACAAAGGCGAGTTTTTCTTATAATTGGCAAAAAATGTGTAATTACGGCGTCATTCTTATCAAAGTTTTGAGTTTCAGGTCAAGAGAGAGAAAGAGAGAGAGAGAGAGAGAGACACGGTATTTTGATAACATCGACTTTTACTTTATAAATGGTATACACTGTCAAATATTAATCGCACATAAATACTGATCGTGATAATTAAGGAAAATTAATTTATAAAAGCAATAATTAAATAGAAAATAATTTGTTCTATGCAATGCGTTTTGAAGAAACAGATTTCGCAACCAATGGGACAACGGAATGGAAATTTTATTGATTGATTGATTAGGGATCGCCCAGGAAGAATATTCAGAAAACACTTTATTTTGACATTGGCTAAAACAATAGCCTCTTGGGTGGCTCAAAAGTAACAGGAGTCTTGTCATTTTATACAATTTTATTTTATTAGGCATTTTTTAAATTATATTATTAGGCCTATATTAGATCTTAAGGCATTTTTCATTTCTTTTCTGATTTGAAAATGTTTTTCATGACATCCAGACCTTAGAACTTTTAGTTTTTATGTCATAAATGACAGAATAAAAATGACGAGATCTTTCTCCTGATCAATAATAGATTATGAGAATCTTCGATTAAAACCTTTCGATCCATTGTAATGCTAAGAAAAGTAGTAATTTAATGTTATTGCTCTCTTTTTAAATATAATTTTTATTATTTATTTATTCAAAAATCTACTCCAATCTTTAAAAAAATATGCTTATTATTTTTAGAGTCTTGAGTGGAATTTTCGAATTCTCCATTTTACGTTCGAATCATCAATCGATATATTTCTGAGAGAGAGATTTTTCCACTTTGAGTGAATTACTTATTACTATTCTTCCTTTTGTAATATAAAAGTATGTATGAAACTTTTTCTATTTGTTGCATGCGATAATAGAAAAAAAGCAAAAAATGGTAGCCGTTGCCGTGTTAAAAAACATTTACCATTGTTCCATATAGAAACCTCATCAATTATACTTTATTTTCATGAATTGGAATGACTCGCAGCGCAAATAATAATATTTTGTAACTGAATATTTCAGCGAACAGACAGACATAAATCAACATAAAGAACTCAAAAATATGTAGGTTCACTGGCCTTTAAAAGTTAAGGTTAGCAAATATTTACTGTGCAACAAAATTGACATTAGATGCAAAAACAAAAAAACAAGCGAATTCTCGTTATTTGATAAACAAGCTCAGTTTAGACTTAAAGATATATTTGCATATCTATCTGAACTATAAACCAAGAGAGAGATATATAAAATAAGAAAAAAATCATTTTCTTATTTAATATTAAACTTAAATTTTAATGACTTAAGAAATATAGTAATTGTTCTTTTCGAATTTGTTTCTTTCGCAAAAGGATTTTTAAGAGAATTTTCAAAAACGGAATAAATTGGCTCTAAATTATGAATTTTTTCAAAGTATAACTTTAAATCCTGAAAACAATTATTTAAGTACTTAAAAATTGTAAATTATCTAGTAAAACTTTATATTGACTTAAATTTATAAGATTTATAACCTTAACTACATTTTGAGTTATAATAAATCATTAAAATATTAAAAACTCTTTAACTTTCTAAAAACTATTACTTTATTAAGTTAAAAACATTTATTTAAATTTAAGAAAATGTTAATTAAAAAATCATAATTTTAGTTGTTTGAAAAGCAAATAATTTACAAAAACGTTTCTAATTAAAATTAACAATTTTTCACGTACATAGTTTTAAAAAACTTCTTTATTTTCACAAATATATTAAATAACCTCAAAAACCCCTGAAGAAAATTACTTGATCACATACTAAAAATTCCCCTCTCAAAATTTCATACAATTATCTTGAATATACATTGAGAAATATCAATTTAGAATTTGAAAACTCTGAGGAATCAATCATCTAGTAAAATGAGCTTAAAAGTTTAAAATGTTGAAAAAGATTTCGTGCAATTGTATTTCATTGTAATTTGAAAAAGTTCCGGTCCACAATTGGTTCCTTATAAAATTTGCCTTTCTGATTAAGGCATATTATAGCCCTTGGTACGTTTTTTCGGTACAATTTGTACGCTATTAGGGCTATTAGGAGCTTGCTTGCAGCTGTGCGAATGCTTTTAAATGAAAATTTTACATGTCATAATAGGCAAGACTTTCAAAAAGATAGCTGCTAAACAGCGCTGTTTTAAACATATTTTTAGTTCAATTTGGAAATATTCTAAATGAGGCGTCATAAATTAAATAAACTTGAAGAGGTAGGATAAACTTGTAGAGGTTTTTTCTCTTCACTAAACTTGGGGAATTTTGTAATTTTTATTGGGTAAATTAAAACCTCGACCAAATCAAAATGAAACGTGATCTATACAAATTAGATGAAGATAAGGTGTGTAATGAATCGATTTGAGGATAGTGATATAAGAGAAATAGAATTGAAAGTGATGGTGAAATAGTTTATAGTGAATAGTCATAGATACTTGGTTGTTAGAAATTGGACTGATTAGCAATGACTGGTCTTCTGTGATTAAAAGCGGAAAGAAGTGATTCCTGGTTGGAATATGAGTAAGTTGTTAAAGGCATCGATCCCTCAGTAGCTGAAAAGTAGCGCACTTTGCACGGGTGAATTGGTAAAATAGAATTTTACTGCCTAATTCTAAACTGGGATTTAGGCGCGTTGAGGAAGAGTAAATATAAAGAGAGTTAACTAAAATAGTTATAAATAAATTGATTTAGTTTTTTTCTAACGTCTATTTTCTAAACTGTGAGCTTATTGTGACATCAGTATTGTTTAAATTATTGGGAATGTCAACCGAAATTATTAATAGAGGGCCATTACAAACTTATTAATATTTTAAGACAATAATTTAAAAAAAATTATGTTGGTATTGTGTCTATTGGCTCTCTAAATTTTGAATAAATTTGCCTCCGTCTAATGTTAAAGAATATGACTGAGTTTTGGAACATAAAAAAAATCCTTTCTCGCCCATGCAAATCGAGTTCATGCAAAGTTTGAAGGTATTAAACCAGTCTCCATTCAGGCCCCACTCCACTCAAGCACGCACCAGCCATCTACTCAGGTTTTATTAAAGAACACCAACTAGCTAAAACTAAATGAAATTAAACTTAAATACTTGAGAGGTAACAAATCCTACAAAAAGCTGAATTCAAATATTACAAATAATAAATTAGTATATTACATGACCGGTAATAAATTATGTAAGCTAATTTATAACGTCTGATTATGTTTCCTTTTACAACCAATACTATTCCTAACTAACTGACTGAAAAAATCAAGATTCCCCAGTTACTACGATAACCAATTTATTACATGAATTATTTAATGTTTATCAACTACTTTACTTTCTCTGCGGTTAAACTGCCCAAACGTGCATGATCTAACATTTAGAATACTAATTTAATTTATCGTTAACCAACTCACTAGAGTTCGAATAAGTAGAATAACAGGAGTCGAGGATTTGAATCCTTAACCCTAAGTCGAGCCTTCCTAGTTATGAATCGGAAAATTTTCAGTCTAAGTACGACTGGTCGAGATATCTCCCCTTCATCATTTCAGTTCACTATTTCAATCTCCAACTAACTAACTTCCAACCTCTATATTCATTTCTTCACTGCTTAAAAATGTAATTTATTCATTCTATTCACTAAACCTTATAATTTATATCTAATCATGTAAATCGTGCCTCATTTTGTTGGGAGGAGTTTTGAATTCAATCCCAATCAGAAAGGAAACCAAAAAGATAGTTCAAGGGAAAATAGCGATACAACATATTGTCATAAGTTGTATGGCTTAGAAACTATGCACAAGCAATTTCAATTATGTATTTAAAACCATATACAAACAGAATAAGTGATAACACTATATAGAGATACCATAGGATATTATTACTGAGAGAAAGCTAGCATACAGGATAACATAACATAGATAGAACATAAAACAGACATAATATAGGATAACATAACGTAGATATAATTGCAAAATTCTACAGCATTAAGGTAAATTCGTGTGGTTATATATGATATATATCTACTTATTTTGCCTTTTAAGTTTAAAAACATTCATTTAGCTCGCCAGTTTTCCATTTTAATCTAAAATAGGTTTTTAACTCTGTTTAATATAAGAGATAAAATATGAAACATACTAGACAGAGGAAAAGATGGATTGATTGAAACAGATTGATACAATGGGTTGCTTTTATACGATTTTAATGTTGGAGCAATTTGCTCTCTGAAAGAGTGTTCAAAGTTTAAATTTTATTCTGAAGACTTAACGTCTCCTACTGTGACACTGGGCTACTCCCGACTTTCTCTTCATTAACCTCGAGTACTTTTTAATAATTTGTGAATTGCATAAAATTACGATTTCTTCTCAACCAGAATGAAACGTGAATAGGTAAATTAGATTAAGGCAAAAGATGCAGTGAAGGGAATTAGAGATAGCTCTATATAAATGAAAATAGAATTGAAAGGAAAAGGAAGGGAGGTAGGGCATAACGGCAAGTTGATAGTTATAAGTAAATTGGATTGAAGCATCGTAATTAATCTTATGGATTGAAGTGATTCTTAGTCAAAGTACAAGATATGAAGATACTGTTAGTGAGAATTTTTAGAATCAGAATGAGTGATTTGGTAAGCTAAGACGTTATTTTTAAATCATAATCTAAATTAGCCAGTTAAGTGGGATTCGAGGGAGAGTGATCTTCATTGATAAATTAAGTATTCTATCTTGCTCTTACGTATATTCAACTGGAGTCCAGTAATTATTGACTAATTAATTGGACGGAAAGATGGCAGTAGAAATTAAATAATGAAGGACGGTCGCCACAGTATTAGGTCTGAATTATGATTCTAATGACGACTGTTTTCGCAAACCTATATAAAAATCAGATTACATAGACAATGCCTGAACTTTAAACTCCTTCTTCAAATTTGTATAAATTCAAATCGTATGAAAGCAGTTGCGCATTGCATGAACAAGCTCAATTTCTCTTTTCGATGGTAAAAAGAAGGATCAAACCGAGAACTCTAAGCCATCCAGGTACAAAGTGGAATGATAGTTGGTAGAGTAACGGATTCACAACTAGAGAGTGGATTTGGTTCTTCAACTTTTTTGAATCCTTACAACTAAAGGACTTTTAATGAAAATTTAAAAGTTAAGAAAGTTAATTAAACGAAATATTAAGAAAGCTCTTTTGAATAAGGTTTAATCACGAAAAAAAGAAATAAAAATGCTTTCCCCCCAAATTTAAATCATACGTTTTTCTTTTGTAGGTAAGATCTAAAAAAAAGGAAAAGATATGGACAGATTTTAATAGATAATTGAATTAATTAAAATAGTGATTCTCTTAAAATGCTCTAATATTCTCTTAAAGTTTTCTAAGCACGTTATTTTGAAATCTTAGTTATGAAATCAAAAATATTAGCAATAGCTTAATGTAAAGGAAGGAAAATACTACATTATTACAATATTTAAAGGGTTATTTCGTAAAACTGTAAATAAAACAAATTCGGAAGTATTCGAAGAACCTATTTTTGGAACAGAACTACATAAAAAAATTAGTATTTTTAATTCATCCCTCTCAAAATTGCTTCTGTATTTAATAAGTTATTTTCTAAACCACCCACATTATATATATATAAAAATATATAAATATATTAAATATAAAAAATATACATATATATATATATATATATATAT
>BMAW01055655.1:74340-98579 GCA_019974015.1 Nephila pilipes
ATCAATTTAATGTTGCAATTTTAACATTTTTCAATTATCAAGAGTTTTTTTTCTTCCTTATAACATTTCGAAAGTGGCAGAGACGTCGTCTTCATTCAATCTAACTGTAATTCCTCTGTACATTTTTAATTAGTGTTACAACAGCGTAGAATGGTAACTTGTTTGATTTGTCTTAAAGTCGTATTAAGATATTTACAAGTATTAATATATTCATTGGTATCGGATTTCGTAATTTTGAGTTACGGTCGTGTGACACGGACGGGACCTTAGTATGTTCATCATTTATCCAGCTACCATATTTGGACATGACACACAAATGCTCAGGAATCAAGGCACGATGAAGGGAGGAATTCCCCAAACCCAACAGTAGAAGAAGCTTTCCATATCTTTATCAGACAACAAACTATTTCAGCCATCATTGTCGAATGAGAATATGCATATATGAATTTCCACATGCATTTTTTAAGCATTTCACTTGCTATATTTTTTTAATTTAATATGATTTGGTATGTTATGTAATATTTTGTGACGCCCCCGCTTCTTTACTAAGCCCAGAGCTATAGAAACTCAATAAACGTTCATTTAGGAAACAGCCAATTAAAACAAAACACATAAATTGTCCCATGCTAAGTTTTGTAAAGAACAGATTTAACCACCAAAAGTACTAACATTTTTTTTAAAAAATAATTATTAAATTATTCCATTGAATTTTATTAACACAAACGATATTATGACAAAGGATTGGAAATTTGATCAACAGATTAATTGATTGATTTATTCACTCATTCATTCATTTATTAACTTATTTACTCACTCATTCATTAGTTTATGACCTTATTCACTCACTCCTTTATTCATTTACTCATTAGAAAAAAATATTCAAAAAACACTTTATTTTGAAAAGCGTTACGTTGACCATTTTGTAGCTGTATAAGACAATAACCCCTTGGGTGGCTAAAAACTGTAACTAGTTTTCTACCATTATGTAGAGTACTCGAATCAACTTTTTTTTATGAATGTGGAGCGTTCGTTTCTTACTCATGTCCTCGACCAAAGATCATAATTGAAAATATTACTTATATCTCAATAACAGGAGGAACTCAAGAAAGGACACTCGAAAATTGGATCTGATTAATTATCACTTCTCAAATGGTAGTTTCATTTTTTGCGTCAATATCGTGTGCGCAAAATCGCCAACCTTTAATCGTCATCCAACACTTTAACACATCCAATCTCTCTCCTTCCTCCGATCCATTCTTATATAGAAATGATAATTTATGTAAGGCATGATTTATTCACAAGAAGATGTTCTCAAAGCAAATATTGTCAAAAAGCAGTCCAAGAAATCAACTCGTAACAGCTTTCAGCACATCATCGCATGTTGTGAACCCAGTTAAAGGAAAATAACAATTCATTTATTAACGTTAGTGCAAAAAGAAAGCTCAATTTTGTCAAATAAGACACAAAAAAGCTCTTAAAAGAAATTTATAAGTTAAATACTGTGAATATATATATTCTAAGCCCTCCTTTAAGCTTTTATTTTATTTGACTGATTCCAATATACTTATTAATTTATTCTATCTTATTAATCATGGATCGCCATAATAAAACTTATAGTTAAACAAAAAGGACATGTGTGTGAATACGTTTGCCGAAACTCAATACTAAAATTATAAATATCAGGAATTGCTTAAATTCTCATGGCGTAATTCGTTGGCAGTACTCCCAAAAAATTTAAAAGTGATATAAACTCTTTTATTCAAGTTAAGTTTTGAGGCGCTTTTAAAAAAAATTCAAAATGTAATGGTTTTGGATTTCAGTCAGTTTTTTTCTCATCGTTTTTTTAGAATCTAAGTTGCAAAACTGTTGAAGTAATGTTTTATAAAAATAATAAACAAAGCAACCGAGAAAATCCTTGCACGAAGAAAAAGGCATGACTGCCTCAAATGATATATATTTCAGACGGAAAATGTATAATGTTAATCACACACGCTTTGTATAACTTCGAAAAAAATGTAAATTTAGTTACAGCAGAATTTTTGTTATTTAATCATATATGTGCATAGTTATAACGTAGATGGAGAAAGAATTAAGAACAAGCGCGTATTTCGTTAGTTAATTAAATGTTTTTTTTTTTTAAATAAAAAAGCACAACTTTAAAGAATATTTAAGGCATTGAGTTCATGTAAATATTAATTTATTCCATTTCAGATAAATTTTTATCTTTTAGTTTTCACTGAAAACCGAGAATGTTTCTTCAAATAATACAAAAAAATACCATTCGACTTGAATTAGTTTTCTATTCACTCGTTAATTAAAATAAAAGTAGTAAAAAGATTTGGAATACTGTTTTCTTGAAACAATAAACAAAAGAAAAAAAATTACTGAAATTTCAACTACTCGTGCAATTTCTTTGAGAGTTTTTGTACGGAAATTAACAAAGTTCACTTCATTATAACTTTAGAATAATAAGAAGAGAGTTTCTTTTTCAGTTAGGTGATAAACGTTTTACGTAAACATATAGCTGTTATATTAAATCAAATACAAAAAGTTAGAAACATTATATCTCTTTCTTGATCAAGGTTTATTTTTGTCAAGCTTAAATTATTGTAGGGGTTAGTAGGGTAAATCCTATGAGTCAGGTAAAAAACGGGTATCCCCCTTTTATCTCCAGCGCGAGCCACTACCAGTTAGCTTACATGTGAAATAGAAACAATCATCTATGCCAAAAAATGTGTTGATTTTCTACTGAGAATGACGCAATATCCACGTATTTTTCGAAAAAGTGAAAGAAATTTTCTTTCTAAGACCATCCATTACACTAGTTACATAGCTGCTTCATATTCAAGGAAAGTGACACAATGTTTGATCGGGTTATTCAGCTAGAGTTTGCCGCTTTCATCGTGTCTGCAAATTGTTTTAGTTTCAATTGATGCCATGTTCAGTGGCCAGTGGGGTAAAAGCAGGAACCCACGATGGGGTGACACTTCCAGGGTGCTAAAACTCTTACAAACAGTGAATTTCATTTTTTCACTGGAAATCCGACCTCCTCTTAAAAGATAACGATGAATGAAAATCAAACATTTTGTACTCCCTCACAAATCCAAATTAAAAAAAAGTGGCAGGCAAATTTAAAAAACCCTCATCCAAAGACAGGAGATACTATTAGAAGAAAATAGATCATAAAGAAAAAAGGAAGTCAAGAGATTGGAAGCAATGAATAAAACCACAAGGAAAAAAGAGGGCAAGAAAAGGAGGATAGCAGAGGACTCTTCATGTGAGGAGAAGACAAGTTTTGCGTTTTTTTTTTTCAATATTCTCGGTTTCTCCACCCCTACCTCTGAGGTTACAATTTCCCCTCCACTTAACTCCAATTAGTGGTCAGGGTACATTAAATGTTATCAAACCTACCACAATTTAATTTCAATGGCTTTTGTGTAAACGATTAATGCTGTATTCGTTGAATTTTTAATGGTAGAATGGAATTATTTGTCAACTAATGTATGGTACCCGATCTTACCCTTCTTTGCTTTACGTTATTACGACATGAAAAAAAGTAAACTTTACTTTTTTTTCTTTTTTGTACCATAATTATTTCTACCCATTATTTGAATGTTTATTTAATAATTTTTTTCATTTTTTAATAAAATGTAAGTAATATGATTTCAATTTCATAGGTAATTGCAAGAAGGAAAAATATTAAATAAATAGGCAAAATAAATAGATAAATATAAAAATATGAGTAAATAAGAAATTGATTTTCTGTACATGTTTTGATAAATGAAAACGAGAACTAAAAAAAAACGACATACCTGTTTATAACTGTACTTTCCCACATATTTCCTTTTGACTAATATTTTGGGGCTTTGCTATGACTTTATTTGATTTGAGAACCTTTACTTGTGAATGAACCTTGACTTTTGTCAATTATTTTTGATTACTGAAGTGTAGTAAATAAGAATGATCATATAGCGAGATTGAAAGTGTTTATAAACAGCGAAGAGTTTGAAGTTTAGAAGTGAGAGCAATTTGTGCACACGAAGTTTTTTTAGTGTCAGAAGATAACTCGATAGTTGAGTTATTGAGATTAAAACAGGATTCGTTCCTGACTCAAAACCATTTCTTGTGGTTATTTAAATAAGTAGAATTTTCTGATATTCTGTAGTTGAGGACGCGTGAAGGTTTCTTCTGAACATTCGTAATACCAATATTGATTTTTAATTATTCTTAAATAAGAATTAATATAGTTGACTGTCTAATTTTTTAAGTGCCTCATTACTTAGTGAAAGTTAAGGGGCAAATCATGGGTAGAGAAGCCTGTATATTGCAAGTTAAAAAAGAATCAGGAAAAGTAACATGTTTCAAGGGAAATCTGTAAAATACGTGTTGAAACAAAAATGAACCTCTTTCTCTTCTAAAATACATTTATTTCTACAATGAGTTAAAATTGTAATATAGGGAAACATTTTAGTATCTGAAAG
The DNA here is from genome assembly GCA_019974015.1 of Nephila pilipes. Classification (NCBI taxonomy): domain Eukaryota; kingdom Metazoa; phylum Arthropoda; class Arachnida; order Araneae; family Nephilidae; genus Nephila; species Nephila pilipes. The sequence continues at coordinate 78,822 of BMAW01055655.1, forward strand.
CACAAATAAACATTCTTATATCTGAATGTTATAATTTTATGAGACTGTATTGAATTTATCATGTGTTAAACTTTATGTGAAGCCTTAAGGAATTCTTTTCTAACATTTCTTTTGTTACGTTCTTGTTGCAAAATGAGACCTCATTCGTTTGATTCACCCCCTTTTTTTTAAACATCTTCCGCTATTGTTTTTACGAAATCAGGCACCTCAATCTTGCTCAAAATTTAAATAAAAATATTTGAAATTCAGTGATTGTCTCAAAAAGTCAAAAATGCATAAATTGGAAAATTAAAGGAATAGAAAACTCATAAGAGGAATATAGGTCATTCAAATGAAATTTTTTTTCAGATATACAACGTCGAGTTAAACACACCTCTATTTTAAAGTAATTTTGAAAGAATAGATAGATTTGTACACATAAACGAAGGATACGTTGATAATGAATGTCATAATTTTCGAACAGAATAAGCTCTTTTCATATTTAAAAAAATAATAACAGCATTTATATTTAATTAGTCTTTGCCAGATTTAATTAATTTTGTATAAAATATTATTTGAGTGTTAATATGACTCTTTGGAATAGTCAGTATATTATTGTTGTGATATTATGAATCAGGAATTGAGATTTCATTTTTTCTTGATTTATCGAAGATCGGTCAATTACAATTGTGAAAATTAAGTTGATTTCAGTTATATTCAGTCGTCAAAACAGGTGGTACTGTTGAATGTTTCACCGAAATATGTATATTTAACTTAAGAGAGTTATAAAAAAAAAGAAAAAAAAATATTTATTGATAAAATAAGTCTATGATGTGGGTCAAGTCCAAATACTTTTTTGAAGCTGAAAATCAAGTAAAATAAAACTCTTTGCTCTTTCAACTTGAATAGGTTATTTTAATTTGAACGACCTAGAAACTACACAATAGTAGAACTTTCATTTCTTTAAAGAACACTAAATAATTTATTTTTAAATAAATAATCAGTTAATTAAAAAACCTCTATGTAAAATGCTTTAAACTCCAAGAAAAATATTAAAGCATCACGTTAAAATAAATATTAATTTAATCCGCTTTATATCAAATTTCATTTCTGTAATAAGCTTAAAATGTTGTATACTACACTCATTACGATCTAACAGCAATTGAGACCTCATTTTCTTTGATCCATCATTCTCTCTAATCGTTTCTTTACCGTTGTTAAACGTAATTTAGATATCTCAATCCCCTACGAAATTCAAACAAAAAGATTTCCACTTCATCGGTAATCGCAGAAAGATATTAAGAATGATTCAAAAACTAACGAAAACCTCTGAGAATGAACTCTCTAATTGCTATTTAGGAAAGGAAAAAAAAAGAAATAGAAGAAATCGATGATGAAAATATAATTTTCGTTTCATCGACTAAGTAAGAAATTTAGTAAGGTCTTAACGTGCGAGGTTGCCATTATCTTTACAGCTCAACACGCTAAATATAATTAATCAGAACTTCCCGCACGTAAATTCGATCGATGCTGAGAATTGCGAGCCCAATCGACGTGATGATATCGAGAAGAAAATTAAAAAAGTAAAAAAAGAAATAAAAAAATTGAGTGGAAAGAGGGTGAAATTTAAAATGCAAGCAGGCCATTTTGGTTTTAAGTATGCGAACCATTTCTTTTCAGATGAAAACGCTTTCTCGAAAAGGCTATCTATGAAATTTATAGACAGGTGTTAATAGTGAAAGATTTACGCTCTTAAGTGAAACATCAGTTCTGATAGCGAAAAAAAGGGGACTTCTGTTGTGAAAAATGGACAGTGTTTATCTTGTTAAGCTGAGAGGACTATTAATGGGAAATTAAAAGAAGATACATTCTCGAATTAAGGAGTTTTTTGCATAATAAGTTGATTTTGATTAACTAAGGAGAGATGATTCTTTTCCTTCTCACGAGCTTTATTACATTGTTATATCCTGCCGAGAAAAATATAATTTTTTGCAAAGTGATTCGATTATAATTATTGATTACGTAGAATGGTTATTTAAGATAAAATATTACTATTTGCTTTTGGCCGGTGGTTTTAATTAAGTTTTAAAAGGGTAATTGCTTTATAAATTATAATTCACACGTATTGGAATTTTAAAGAAATGTAATTTCATAGATAAATTTTATTCGCATTACAGCAAAATGAAGTTTTTGAGCTTTTTTTACTATAGAATACAAATACAATTACAAGGAATATTTTAATTGTTTATGGTGATTATACTAAACGTTCAAAAAAGGTAAAACATCTTCTTTTTAAGTGCTTCAGTTTTTAAGGTATAACATGTTGAAGCTTATATATATATATATATATATATATATGGATCATTTATTCTATTGATATTGCTAATTACATAAAATGATTGTAAGAGATAAGACTTATTTAATGTTTGCTTTATCTATTTTAAAATAAAAGAATTAATAATTTTTCTATTAACAAATTGATTATTTTAAAGAAGTTATGAAAAATGAAGTATATGTATTTTATTAGCCTTTGTTTTCGTTTCAGAACACAAGAAATTAATAAGATAAAATGGCTTGTAAGTGTTGAAATTTTCTTTTTATCACTTTACCTGTTTTATTATAAAATATAAACTTAATGTAAAAAATATATTTTGAGACATATTAAAATCATAATAAGATTACTAAATTTAATTTTATAGAATTCAATTGAATTATATAAACTATATATTAAAAGAACTTTAAATGTATTTTTTTCATAACTGAATTTTTATTTAAATGCAAATAGCGTTTAAATTTAAAAGAAATATGAGATGTGCCTTATAGTTTGTTTCAATTTATATAATGAACAAGTTTATATGTAAAAAGCATTTTAATATTTATTTCCTTTTATTAAACTGTATAACTTCATTATTATTTTATTGCTACTTAATTAGGATTAACAGTTTAGTTCAATTATTACTCCTTGAATATATAAAAAAAGTTACAAGCAATAATTAGTTTTGATTTGTAATGCTTTGCTTTAAAAAGTAATTACTGTAATGTACTTTTTTAATAAGTCGAAACTGCAAAATATCTTTCTAATAATTTTGTTCATCAATTAAAAAAAAGGCACTCAAAAACTAGATTAGAAAAAGGTATAACAACTGATTTAGTCTGAATTTGTTTTCACCTAATGTCAAATGAATTTATGATACATTTTTTCTTGAAAATGTTTATTTTGTTATCATAGTCATATAAGGTATTTATAATGATTGCATTTTATGATGATGCTGTAATCGTTACAAAGTTATTCTTATTTTTTCATTGCTTTACACACACATGTATATATATATATATATATATATATATATAAGAGTGTACTATTTTTTCTTCTGGGGAGAAATAATAGCGGAAGGTTGGAGAGAAGTTTTAAATAAACCCATTTGCTTATATTTGTTGGATTAAGGTGTTTTTTGTTGCACTAGTAATATTAATTTTGGTAGAATTATGTTGCCGTTGGTGGAATATTTTTTAAAAAATTCATTTTGCTTGTTTTTGTTTTGTGTTTAATTTGTTCTTCAAGTCAGAACTATGCTGACGTGTCTGTGGTAAGCTATAAGTATTTCGTTATCTTTAAGTTTAATTGATCTTAATTTTATAATTCTCATAACTATATTTAAGTTAAAATTAATAATAAGTTTAAAAATATTTTAGATTATTTCTTATGTTTACTATATTTATATCTAAATGAATATGTTTTCTTTGTTTACCTTTGTCTTTTCTTTTGTTTGAATTTGTGTATGATTCATTGTTGTATTTCTTCTTGATTTTAGAATTTGTACCATCTGGTTATAAAGTAATTCTCTGAATTGAGATGGTTGGATCCATAAAGTTAATATAAAACCAAATTATTTCATTATAAATCTTGGAACAGTATTAGTTACATTATCTCCAATTTTATTCTTAATTGTTGCTTTTCTCTTACCTTGCTATGCTTTGAATTGATCTGATTTTTGAATAACGTGTAATGATTATTTAGTGTTTTTAATTTCTTAAAATTAATATATTTTTTTATGTATTTAAGTAAATTTTCACTTATTTTCCAAAAAAAGAATTTTTTTTTTACTTTTGGTATTATTTGTAGTTTGATTTTTGATTATCTTTTTAACTCAATGGTTTTTATTTCAGATGTTTTTTACTATAAATAATTTTTTAAATGTTTGTAATTTAATCCTTTATAGGATCTTGATTACACACACAATATATATATATATATATATATATATATATATATATATATATATATATATATATATATGTACGAATATATAGATAGTGTTTATAATAAGTAATAAATTAGTTTTATTTGCGGGAATACTTTGGAAATGCATACACATTTTAAAAGATTTTCTAGCATTAAGTTACTTAAGTTTATTAAGGGTTTGCTATAATTGTGTTTGCTGTAACTGTACATTATTTGTGTCGTTTTTTGGTTTTCTTTTGGTACCTTCAGTTTCAACCAAATAATTTAATCGAATCACAAGATATACTTTATTATTTTTTTGTTTTTGTTTTCAGATTAATAATGCAACTAATATTTAATTTATTCTATTAATGCAATTAATATAACATAACTTTGGGGCTTTTTGCTTAGTTTTGACCCGCTTGTACAATATACTATCTATCAAGTGCTTCCTCAATTGTATCTTTCTAAAGTATTTTTTTTGATTGTCTACACTAAAATTCTACATTGATTCAGTCACTAAAGGATTATATAAGATAAGAACGAACATAAAAATTTAGTTTTTATAGATTGGGTGAAAGAACCAAATGTTTGAACGGGCACTATAGTTTAGTTTTCTTATTTAAATTATGAAATTCCTCAAACTGAAGTACTTTAAATGAATCATTTAACAACAAGTTTTTCTTTTTCTTAAGCAGACAAAAATAATTTGTAAACATTTCTATATCAAAAAGAGGAAAGGTGTGTAAAAAGGAATCTCTATCAAATACTAAAAACTTTGGTTAACAAGCGTCACTCCCTTCATTTTGTAACATTTATGTTCTAAGCGATTCTTTCTATTTAATACATGTTCTTATCTTTCTCTTTTTCATTATTCGAGAAAAGGAATCTTAATAGTCTTGTAGTGAAATCAAGAAACCATTTTGAAAGGGATTGCTTGATATTTGCTTCATTAGAGTGAATAAAGAATGTATTTATATTTCTTAATCAAAAAGTATATATATATATATATATATATATATATATATATATATATATATATATATATATATAAAATTATATATATTGTAGAATTCCAAATAAAGAGAGATCAGAGAGAGAGAGAGATAGTATCCAAAATACTGATTCCTCAAAGAAGAGGGACAATGATGGCAATGCAAATTTACGAAAACCAAATATTAGGTCTCTGAGCTGAAAATCGTTTTCTAAAAAATCTTTTGTCAATTAATTCTATTATTGTGGCAAATAAACGTTAAGTTGATTTTTCTGTTAGTGAATTATTTCATTTTTATAATTGAACACTTTGCGCAGAGTGAAAAAGGATAACTTCTTAATACAATAATCCTTGAATTTCATATAATATTGTGTTGCTTTTGTAAAGCTTGAAAAAGAGTTTTCAAAACAAGCCTTCTCAATGTCTATAGACCGCCCCTTTTGGGGAGACTTAACAAAACTCCTGGGTACATAAATTTGAAAAACACTAAGGATTTCTGAATGCGTGAGACTGAATTTATCGAAATCCGTTATTTAGTTCTGCAAAATGCCGGTTGTTGTTTCTGTCGAATTGTGGGTTCGAGTCCAGATACCCCTGAAGATCCGCAGAACAATGGGTCTGATTCCCATTAAATCTATCGAGGGCCCAAGTTCTCCCGATGGTGTGGTTCTTGCTACTTGACCGAGGTCCGAGGTTTAAGATTACGAGGTCCGGCGCCAGGAGTTCTCTTTTTGCCTCAAAGTGCGATATTAATAAACAATCAATCGATCAAAAATGACTTATTAAAAGTCACATTTTACATTTGAAGTATATTTCTGTATGTGTTTAAAATCATATTTCTAAGCATAAATATTTATGTAAGCTATTAATAATCAGTAGCTATATATATTTAAATTTATAAATCATTTACTTACCTTTAGGTACATTTTACATAAAATCTACTGCTTTAATAAATTTTAAAATTTACTTAGTACTGATAAACATAACATTTTATATATTGAACATAGTTATAATTTCAAAAAAAAAAGACCTAGTAAAATTTTTAAAATTTAAAATGTTATGAGATTTAAATTTCTCACAATTTTTATATTAATACTGTGTGATACTTAAAATTTGTGAGAGTTATTTGAACGTAATTATGTTCACTGTATCGAAATAGCTTCATTTCATAAGGCTGGATATATTAGCACTATGCATGAAATAGAAAAAGAGTATCCGAATCCTAAAAAAAAAACGTATTTTGAAAAAATACTGATACGTTTTGCTCTCTAGTGGGGCATGTTAGTTAACATTTCTAAAATTCAATTTTCAGACGTTCTATTTATCAAATTCTCATAAATAATCAGTGAAGTGCTCTCTGTCTTATTAACAACAAAAATCAAACTGCAAAATATGAAGCATTTTAGAGTCTCAGATACTTTAAAGACTATTTCATTATTTTTTTCTTTCTAAAACATGTTCTATTAAAACACGAGCATTAAAGAAATATATTTTAAATTGATTGATTGTTCATTAACGTCGCACTGAGAAGCAACACAAAGGCTATCAACTTTGAAGTATAGTACGAATCTTAGAATCTCTATAGAACTATTTAATAGAATGGAGTCCAATTGTCTTCCACTTGTGTTCCTTTGTGAATAACAGAGAGTTTAGCTAATAAAAATTTGAATGCATGATTCCTTTTTGTATGGAATGATCACGATCATTCTTTATACTCTTTATTGACGTCATACTAATGGTAGAAACAAGTCTTGTACCAAATTATTGCAATATTATTTGACTTATTGCGAAAAATTAAAATTGCTCTTCTATTTCTGCCATTAGTTACTTCCTTAACCTTTCACACTGATCTTTAGAAATTAATACACAATTGGTTCATTTTTAATCTTATATTATGCTAAAAATTAAGATCAGCACTTTTAAAAACACTCTATTAGATTTTTTTTTTGTTAAACTTCAAACATTTTCTGATTAAGAGTAAAGTTGAATTATGTTTTAAAAAATTCAGTATATGCAGTTTTCATGTATTGAATTGGATGCAAAAAATCTCGGCTTTAAAAAAGCAAGACGTTTATTAAATCTGTATTTTCATCAGAGAAGGAAAAATTTTCTTTCAGTTTATTCAAATTTTCTTCACATTTCTTAAAAATTCTATTTAATATTTTTTTGACAAAAATTATCAATGGATCTCACAAAACACTATCGCATGGAAATGAAAGAAATAATATGAGCTTTAAATAAAACGAATTCAAGAATTTTAAATTTTTTGATTTTAATATATGCATATGAAAAGAGATATTAAGATATCTGTACGCCTTCGGAGAAATTTTTTTGAAGTACATTGATATTTGCTATCAGAATAATTTTAATGCTAAAATATAACCTTTAAGTATGAAAAACACATTTAATAATCTGCTTTTAATTAAAAAAAATTGGAGTGGAAAACATGGTAAAAATAGTACATAAATTGATTTTCAGAATAACGCTCATAACTCAAAAGTAAACAAAAATATCATTATTTTGTAAATTTTATTTTATTCATCATAACATTTTTTTGGGGCTGGTACTACTTTCATCATGAAAATCATATTACTACAATTTTTATTGAGTTTCGAGTCAAATAACAATGAAAAATAAAAAAAAAAGTTTTAACAATACAAGATTTACACCTTTGTTACTATAAACGTATTAATTTTACAACCATGAAATTGGTAGGGGTTCTTAAAAACTATATAAGGAAGATACTTGAAAAATTTAAATTAATTTGGTTCATAACTTCTTCCGATATCTACATTGTCATATGTAAATATGTCGAGAAAACTTATTTTGAGAAAAATCAAATACAAATTTTCAAATGCTATTAAAAATGAGCTACAGAGTAAATTTCAAAACCCTGTAATTTGAGTTCTAAATAAGGTATAAGCAAAATTCAAACACTATTAGAAAGAAAAAAAAGTTTAAATTTTAAACTGACATTAGAATTAGAAAATAGAAAATTTTGACAAAAACGACGTTTTAAAGGTGTACGGATACCTTAAATCTTACTAACCATATCTTTTAATTTGTACATATTAATCCAATCGGTTTCTTTATTTATAAATAAGTCTTCATAATAGTTGATTATGGTATCAATTACAATTAACTGATTAGAAAAACAAGAAATGAGAGAGAGAGTAATAAAGCATACACACGTGTGATGTGACAATGTGTTAAACACTAGTTTAAATAAGTTAATTAAACATAAAATCGGTAAATTTTCAAAAGAATTTTTTTTATAGAAACAGATATTAAATTAATGTGATTCTCTTAAGTTATAATGAATATTTTGTACTCCCCTCCCCATTTGCACAGAGAAACGAGAATTCTCGTTTAAGCTTTCGTTGGGAAATGAAAAGTATCAATTCGCGAGAGGTGTGTGTTCTTTTCTGATAAACTCTTAGATAGCAGGATTATATATTTGCAGTGGTACATTTATAAATGTGTTAATGCATCTCCTTTATATATGGATATTTTTTCAGTGGTTGAATAGCAATTTGTAAGACTAATTTGCGTTTTCTTAACATGATGAAATGAGTTGATAAATTTGAAAACGAAATTTATGATGAATTATCACACTTACGAAGAGATTGCGATGATAATAATGATTTTGTACCTATCAAAAGGAGTGTACAAACCTGTATTATACTTGAAATGGAGAGTGATAGTAATAATGAATAAGATGAGGAGGGAAATACTGATACTGAATCGGAAATTTATATTAGTAATGTGAGATAATATTGATACACCACCGTGGTTCGAACCATTTAAAAGAAACAGAGTTAATTCAAGAATTTCCAAAATATATCACTGATACAGCTAAACTATTTTTAATGATGACTTCATCTTATATCTCACACACACACACATTATATATATAATATTACATATATATATATATATATATATATATATATATATATATATAGTTTGTTTTTAATTAAGATGACCCTATTTAGGCCCTTCTGGAACCCGTTCTGCTTAATGAAATTTGATAAAACTTGGTATATACATTATATGGACCATGGAAAAAAAATTTCTGTAATAAAAAGTATTCAAATTTTGAGCACTAAGGGTAATTGTGGCTCCTAAAGAAGGACAAAAAATCTGTCAGAATCGTTAAAATTTATTCACTAACAGAATGCGCTTAATGTGTGCTCCATTGACATCAATAACATGTTGATAGCGAATTATAGCGTGTTCAATGGTAAAGCGAAGAAACTCTTATGGGATTTCAGCAACATGGTGTATAATACTGGCTTTCAACTCAGGTAAATTCCTAATTCTTCCTCCACAAACATGGTCTTTTAGGAATCTTGACAACCAGAAATCAGAGGGATTTAAGTTGGCTGAACGAGGAGTTTAGGCATTCGGGAAAGCTCTGGATATTACACGATTCTCCCCAAAAATTGCTCGAAGCAGTTCTTTGACGGGGCGCCCTATGTGGGGATTTGCTACATCTTTCATGAAGACAGTGTTTTGCAAACATTGAGTGACCTGCTGTCGAAGGAGTTCACTGTGCCATGCATCGTGACAGAGCACATTTTAAGACCTTGAGGAGTGAGAATCTTAAAGAAAAACGGTCCGGGAAGGAAATTAGCAGTAAATCCACATCATGAAGTCACCTAATCAGAATGCAATGGTTGTCGGCGCAGGACATTAGGAGGTGGAAACAACCCATATGTGGCAATTTTGATTATTTGCAGCTCTATCAAAAGAAAAGTGCTCATCTGACCATAGAATTTTCCAAGGCCACGTGTCACCAAATTATATTCTCGCCAAAAATCGGCAAGCAAAATCAGAGCATGTTTGGTGGTCTTGAGATTGCAGCTTTTGCACCACTTGGATCTCATACGGATACCATTATAAAATGGATCGTAGAATTTTTCGTACTGTCGACCACATAATTGCTAACTCTTGTGACACCGATCGAGCACTTGCTAGCTGGAACTGGAGACTCTTTCAGCCACAACAATAGTGACTTCCTCGACAGTTTTATCCGCAACCGGTTTCCGCCCTCTTCCTGGTAGTACACCTAAGTCTCTTTAAATTTCATAATCATCTACTTCAAACCATTCTTGCACATTGGCCCGTTTCGCAATCCCCTTAAACGACGATTGTAGTGCAGCTACGCTATTGCTGCCGCTCGGATAAAACAATTTTACCAGTAAAGCTCTATATTTGTTCTGTAAAGGGTATGATTAACAATAACAAAATCACGTAGAATGATTTTCTGGCTGTGACTCCAAATATCTTTGTACGTTTGACTAACTTGCATACGGAATTTTCTAAAAGCACCATCTGGTGTTCAAAATTTGAACTATTTCTTATTCAAGAAATCTTTTCCCCATGGTCCATACACGGTATATACCAAGTTTCATCAAATTCCGATTGGCAGAACGAGTTCTAAAGGGATCTAAATAGGGTCACTTAAATTATAAGCACCCTGTCTGTATACTTTAATATTGTAATAAAAATTTATAATTCTGGTAATATACACTGTTTGCTATTGCTTAAAAAATTAAATCCGAAGAAACGAGTAAAATCTAAAAGAATAACAGAAATTTTTTTTTTGTGTATTTCTCCTTTCTTAGAACAACAAATTTTTGGATTTTACTTTTAATTTAATCTTAAAAACGCAAACTTTCCCTATATTATTCTTAACAATTATTTGAATAAGAAAATAACTTGTAGTTAAAAAATGTTAACATTTAAAATACCAATTAAATCAATTTTAAAAAGAAAATTTATGTTAATGTTAATTAGGAAAATGAATTTTTGATAACATACTTATGAATTTATGTTAGTACAATTAGAATATAAGGACTGACATATTATATAATATTTGTCGGTCTTTAATTATGATACAGGTGAATTATCATAACTTAAAATATTTTGTGATTAGCAGTAAAGTTGAATTAGATTTCTGTAAATAGTCTTTTTTATAATAATGCTTAAAATTTCTTTAGAATTTAGTGCATCTTTTGTACATTGGTTTAAATGTAAAATACCTACTTTTAAAAAGGCTATGATTTTATTAAATCAGTATTTTCGACAGAGAAAAGTGAGACTTTAACAGTTTATTCAAATTTTCTTTACTGTTCTTAAAAGTTCAATTTCATATTTTTGACCGCATTTTTCAATTACTCTCACTTAAATCGCATCAAAATCAAAGAAATACCACGAACATGAATTACAAATAGATTTTAGCAAATAGGTAATAATTAAATGAATTATAATAATGGCGAAACACATTTTTTTTACTAAATTTGCTAATGTCTGTTAAAGTAAAATAGAAAAAAATTGTGAATGATCTCAAAAGATCATAGAGAGATTTATTTTACTTATTTTCCCTCCGTTTATACGACATTTTAATTCAGTTGTTTCCTTAAAGTATTCTGGAACATACTTTTCCCTCGTTCTATTGATCTATCGTTTTTTCCTAGCTGACTTCCCCTTTCCCGAAAGAAAATATTTTTTTCCGCTTTCAAAGTAACGATAGAAAAACCGTTTTTCTTCTCTCTCTCTTTCAAGTCCTTCAATATTAGAACTTCTCAAACGGATTCTTTAACATCCCTGAATTTTATGGTCCTAAAATAACTGTGCAGTTGTATAATGAAACCAGGGATTCGCCACACAATCTAGGCGAAGAATAATCAAAAGCTTAAAGTAGAACTACTTTTGATGCATCATTGTGTTGTTTCAATCTGCTATGAGAAAAGTTTTTCTGTCTCTTCTCCGCCTTTGTTGGTTTTGTTGGTTTCCTTATGTGTGGCTATAACCGAGTATATAGAGAGAATAGATTTGCTCGTGTTGGGTTTGTGATTGACTGCTACTGAATGCATATTGCAGTCTTTGTCTGCTTTTCTTCTAGAATCTGCGCGGTCGCTAGTTGAATTGCCTTCCAAGAAATTCTTTGCAGGGGCCCCATGGAATTGGAAAACGAATGTAGTTTTTCTTCGGCAGAGAGAACAAAAAATGCGGGGATTTTTGCTTTTGCGGAAGCTATTCTTTTCAATTCCATGTAACGTCCCAGATATTTATCCAATTTGACTTTTTTGAATGCGGATGGGGTATACGTATATATTTCATGGGAAGTTTAACTTCTTTCCGAAAGTAAAAGGTAATGAAATAATGCATAAATAATTCTAAGAAAGCGTTGTATTCGATAGGAGGATAGAATCGAATACCTTTTCAAATACTCAATTGCACAGTATTTGAAAAGGTTTCCCTCCCCCCTTTGCTATTACAAAGTCTGTTTTTTGAATTACAAATTTTTCTTTGAATAAAACCTGATTTAACCATTGGTTAAATAAGGAACCTTATTTAACCAATGGTTAAATCAGGGAATAAATATAAAAATTAGGAAAACCTTATTTAACCATTGGTTAAATAAGGTTTTCCTAATTTTTTATATTTATTTCTTGAGATTGTAGCTTAAAAATAAAAGTAATAGAAGTGAAAAATAAATATTGGTTTTATATAGAAAAGAAATAGCAAAACAGAGGATTACTTCTGCAGGAACTGATCTATTTTTACGAGGCTCTACTAATAATTTTGAGCTTTTATAAATTACTTGAGGATCTATAGACTAGTGATAAGAGTCACGAGCTTTGGGGATGTCGAACCGTGGGTTTGAGTCTTGGTACCACCAAAGGGTATGAAATGGAATTATAGGGGCTTCTGCACTTTGAATAGAACGGGGCTTCAGAGTTTTCCCTTTCATTGTTGAAAAGTTAGGAAAGTAAAGAGCCTGATCAAATGTTTGCCTTATTATTTGTAACCGATGTTCTTAAAATAACTCTAAAGTAGTTTTGACGTAAGGTTAATTCTAAACAACCAACTATTGTTTCTTGATGGAAAAAAATCAGTTAATTAACATTCGATATTGCCTTATGTATTAATATTTTACATTTAGTAATATAGCTTGAAATTTTGCATTTCGTTTTAATAAATAGTTATACGTAAAAAGTTTTTTTTCTTAATATATAGAAGTATGAATTAATTCTTACCTAAAATAGTCATAAGAAATTATGAATACTTCTCGAACGATTCTTTCGATTTTAGAAACAATGATAAATTACGCTTGATTTGAGAAAGTTGGAGTATTTAAGATTTATTTTTAATGTATGATTTTAAGTTAATATTGTTGCACTGAAAAAGCCACTATTTACTCTTCATTTTAAATTTTCATCCGATTACCCCTTCATAAATACATATTATAGTACAGTTCAATGTATTCCTTAACATTTTGCTTAAATCTAACAAACCTGATTTGATTTTATTAGTTAAAAAGGAGCAAAACTAGTCTTCAGATGACACTATTTGTTGCTTTAAGGTAATTCAAGATTTCAATTGAAAGATGCCACAATATCCATAAATGCCCAAAGCGGCATTGTTTCAGAAATAATTTTAAAAATGACAGATTTATAGTTCTATTTATAGCCTCTAATCTATAAAAATAAAATAACACATTCTAAAGCTCAAATTTCTTTACTATTTACGTAGTAAAAAATTTAAGCTCTAGAAATATAGACAGAGTTTCTTATTTTATTTCAAAATATTGATTCATCCTCGGGCACGATCATCAATGTCTTACATAATTCTGTTTTTTTTTTTTTTAAAATATCTTGGCAGGATAGTTTGCCAGGAAAAAAAGACATTTTTATAAAATTTTTGCAAGTAAAGAATTATGTACAAATTTGATAAGGTTTCTGTGTGACAGTGGTTTTGTTTCACTAACATGCAGGTGTCATGTTAGTGAACTTGTCACTTGTCACTTTAATTAGTGAATGAAAATTGAAGTTTAATTTGACTATACTGCTCGAATCAATGTGTATCTGTGTTCTAGCCGTTAAGAAAAATGGAAAACAGATAAAAAATTGTTAACTTGGTTAACGAGAAAAAGGGTCGAAAGTAGAAAAAGATCGCTAGGAGGCCTTGGGGGTGCATCACCAATCTATAACAAAAATAGGAAACTCCATGGGAAAATAAAATACCTCTAGAATACCTCGGGGTCCTCATGTGATCGTACTTACCTAAAGAAGGTAAGCTCCTCAGGGGTTCTCGTCATCTGTCAATGGTTCAAAGTTAGGAGTTTCATATTGCCAGTAACCCAATGTATTATTCTAATATGCTGTTAAGAAAAACAAGTAGTGTCTTTAGTAGTTAATATCGTCGCATACTATAAAAAATTCTAAATATGTAAGGTTTCCAGAACTTCGCTTTTGAATTCGTTTTTATATTTAATTAACTTCAATAATATAAAATACCTATTCTTATAACTTTTTATAAATATTTTTCTAAATTTTCATATAGACTTGAAATAGGAGCTGTTATATCGAGTATCACGCATACTGAGTAAACAATATTATCGGAAATTTATTAGTTACAAAGGTAGTTCCCAAAGTATCCCTTTTAGGTATGAGACATAGGAATGGAGTAACCATTGTAGTGCAATGTACATTCACCAGTTTTTCTTTTCGTGAGAATCTCATAAGTATGTAGCACTTCATAATCTAAAATATAGCTCTCTCCGGCAGATGAGACCGTCATCTTTGTAGCAGATTAAAAAAAAAAAGAAGTTCATTATTTATATTGTTGATTGATTTCTGGTGTATAATGATGCATCAAAGTCTAATTGGTGGTCGATGCAAAATGACGACAAACAACTTGACTCGGCTGCAATCAAAACTAGCCTATGAATCAGTATCACATTTGTTTTGGTACCATTTAAACGATGACATTACATAGGGGTACCACCAATTTGCCTTAGAAATGCCTTTTTTTTTTTAAGAAACAGATACTTTAAGAACAAAAATACAAAAATGAAGTCCAAAATGTTTCATCATGTATATTTCTTTTAAAACACATTGACAACACGTGTACTTATTTAGTTAAGTTATTTAGAAATAGTATCTGTAATTATTAAAATTTTTATTTCCATATATATATATATATATATATATATATATATATATATATATATATATATATATATATATATATAATGGAAACATTAAATAAATAGAGAATTTTATATTTAAACGGTAGATAAATCAATAGGATGGCTTTATCATTTTGATAATAATAATGGTAATAAAAAACAATTATAATTTTTAAAAACGTCACTTTCAGCAAAGTATTTTTGTTGATGAAAAGAAAGTTTGTTCTTCCTATTTTAGTTTTTGTACTATTTTAAATGTAATTTTATCGATCTTTTTATTGATTAAAGTTATTTATATTTAATACGCAAAGGAATTTTTTAAAATGAGCAATTCAATAAACAGAATTTTCACACAAATAAAATATTTACGTAACAGGTAATAATAAATATTTTTTTAATTCACAAAACAAATTTTATTTAAATCATATAATTGATATGAGCCTTCGAGCAAAGGTAAGTTTTACTAGGTATAATCGTGCGTACTAGATCTTGCAGAATATCAAATTTCACTGCGTGACCTTTCACCTCCCTAATTGAACATTATATATAACAAATGTACGATCATATTCAGAAATTTAAGCATATCTATCACCATTTGCGTCAGCACTATATTACCATAGCTACACATGAATGATTCCCCATTGTGAGAACATAAACATGAGATTTCTATTGTTATTAGTGGGCAATTCATCTACCCGTGTGAACTCGACATTATAATTGCTTCTATTAACCTATTTAAACGACATTTCATTGCTCAACAATAGCTCCTGATACGCTCAAATAGGGATCATGAGTATTTACTATCATTGAGCAATGTATTTTGTGCGCACTATGCATATCACCATCATTATTTAGATCTCAGCTTTAACGGCTTGGAAATGAGCGCTACAATTGGTGGAACACATTTCTATTAATTTGAAACTGCTCTTTTGAACTGCGCAAGTTTCCCTTATTACGGCACCCATTAAGTACCCGATTCCGGGAATCAGGAGTATGATCCTAAATTTCAATCTTAAGTGCAGTTTAAAAAGGGAAATTAATGCAGCTTAAGATGTTTATTGTTTTGTCGATGTTTAGCTCGGGGCGATAGGTGCTTTTGATTTCTGAGATAAATTGGATTAAAAACATTATTCGAATCTGGAGAAGTGGACGATGGGTTTCTTTTAGAGCAAAAATGTATCGGAATGTTTAGTTTATTGGAAATTTATCTTAGCAGTCGGTCATTTGTTTTGCTTTTAATAATACTTTTAATTTGATTTAACTGTAATGACCATTACTTTTCCCGATAACTATACTTTCAGCTTTATTCTTAAAAGTTGCGATATTTATTGGATTTCGAAATTTAGAATAATGTAAGCGGTGGGTCTGTAATATTTGAATAAAAATAAAAAGTACGCATTGCGTATGTCAAATACGAATTTTTAAAGTAACTTTAAAAAATCATTGAATAATAATATTAACTAAGATAAATATTCCAGTTTAGTTAATTTCTTTTCTTCTAATACTTTTCATGTTATAAGGACGAAACTTTTGAATTCTCCTAATAACTAATTACAATTTTTGTAAATATAAAAAGAACATTTTTTAAAATTACTTATTTTGTCTTTTAAAAAGTCTTTTATATTTACTTTTAATAAGTTAAATCATGAATAATATACTGCAATACTATTTCCAAGTTGTAGGGATGAGTTTTCTTTAAAAAAATCTTACGACGTAATCGCATTAATCAACGTTAAAATCTCCGTTGACGTTTATTATTTTTCACGTCAATACTTCCCACATGAAATGTTAAAAATGATGGAATACTTGCGATATTGATCAGCTTCATAAGTTTCGAAAGACAAATAATTTTTTAAAATTGCTTATTAGTTTTTCGTTCAGTTAAGTGTACACCGTCACGTATCAGCCTCTAACAGACAATTTGAAACAAATTGTATTTTGATACACAAACTGCACAGGCCTTTTAGGAAAAATAGTTAACACCTGAAGTTGATAGATGAAAATCGAGGGAAAAGTACTTTATTTATTTCGAAGTTATCCCGCACTACAGAACAAAATAATCAACATATTCATCAATAGTATAATTTCCTTTAAAATTACTCATTATTAACATACTTAATACATATTCTTCATTAGCATATTTACATTAAAACATATTCTTAATTTTATACCTAATTAAAATGTAAAGGTTAACTTAAAGGATTATATATGAGTCAGTACAGCCAATATACTGGAAAAGGGTTCCACCTCTGATTTCGACAACAGTCAGCGTTTTTTGAATTGTGCGAGATTCAAACGCATCTTCTTTGAATACAACGCCGTTATAACTTTAAATACAAACATTCGGTTCATCTTAACGTGTCTGTTATGTCTTGGCTCATAAACCAACGTTCAGACGCATCTTCAGCAAATATCTTTCTTAAAGTTTAATGTAGAAATAGAGAGTACGAACATTTTCAGGAGAAATATCTCATCCATTCTCACCAAACCTAAAATTTTTAATTTATTTATATATATAGCTACTAAGATCGTACCTAAATAACACACTGCCTGTTTAATATGCAAAAGTAGACTACCCTATTTGCCGTTCTCTTTAGGGGTATACCCCCCGTTTTAATCCCAGAATATCTTTAGGAAAGCAATGCTTAGCAACTTCTAGCGTCTATAGCTTGAAAGTAATTTCGGCTTGGCTCATAAACCATGTTGGTTTATTAAGAGATGTATTGATATATGAAGTAGTTAAGGCAGCCTTTTAAGATTAGTCCGCGTATTTGCGAGAGGCGGCTATTGGCTGATAGGGATAAATTATTTGAAGAATTTATGGCTGAAAGTGTTAGTTTGTGATAAGGACCGTAGCGTAGAGCTATGATTGAGTTTATTATGTTAATAAAAAATAAAGTGGCTGTTATGATTTTATTTTTAAAGAGGAAAACAGTGAAAATTATCAGAGTTTTGTCGCTGGAGTTTCGAGTAAAGGTAAATATTATACTGGTTTTGCACCGATGTTTTCAGTTATTTTTAACATTGTTTCTTTTGCGTTTTTGCATACATGAAACAGCACAAAATGTTATGCTCCTTTTGCACACCCCCCCCCCCTTTTAGTCTGATTCGCTTCCATTCATTTTTATTTTTAATATGCCACATTGATTAGTCTTTTTAACTTCGACTCGCAGATATGCGTGACATTTTCTCTAGCTTTTCACATACCCACCCACTCACACATACATACTCACTCACACTCACACACAAATTCTATGAAGATAAATTTATGTTAAACGTATTGACTTATAATTGAATCAAAACAAAAATTGAGGGTTTTTTTTATCACTATTTTAAGCATATATTTGCCATACTTTGCGCTTAAGTTTTTAAGTTAATTTTTCTGTTTGCTTACAAAACAAGTTTTTTGATTGCAGATAAAATGTTTTGGATATTGCGAAGAAAGAGAGAGAGATGATGAAAAATACAAAAACAAGTTCAAATAGAGTTCTTAGAATTCGATGCAACAGTGAATGAATATGTATGTATATATATATATATATATATCAAAATGAAAATTTGGTTATTAGAACGACAACAATTTTGATTAAATGTGATGATTTTTTTTTACTAAATGTATTTGTAAAACGAATGCATTTGAAATGAAATCGATTGATTTACATTTCGTATGAAACTTAAATTTATATCTACATTTATGATTAAAGTTTAATCTTGAATTCCGATACAGATATGATTGAATACTGAAACTCTGTTTAAATAAGTAATTGTATTAGATTTTGTTTTTTATAGAATCATGCAAAGATTTGTTGAGTTTATTAGGGATTCAGAACCGCTTTATTTTCTATGCATCTTACAAAAGAATGAAAAAAAGGATTTTTGAAATAATATTTTAAATGTTATGCTTATAATATTCTGTCGTGTAGTGGGGCTGATGCATGTTAAATCTGATCGAGGTCCCAAATATACCTTTTGGCATGTTATGGAAGTTTGGAAAAGAAGATGCCATCTGAGGTATTGTCCTCGTCACTTGATCGAGGTTCAAAATTACCAAGTTCGTCGCCAGTAGCCCTCGTGTTGCTTCTAAGTGTGATGTCAAAAAACAATCACAATCACGCTTGTAACATTTTGTTTTAACAGTAATTTTATTGTCCTTAATAACTTACAAATGTGATATTCAAAAAAAGGTTTTCATTACACGCGAGGATACGTACTATATAGAATTTCTGTAATACTTTGAAATAATTTTATTTAACGAAATTCTGTTGTTTCGGAATAATTTGTGGCTTTTCAATTTCAACAGTGCAATTTCGTGAGATACATTTCAGCACAACACAGTTGCTTCGATTTCAACAATAATTTCTTCACTTTCTTGAATGATGAAGAATTATTTTCTTCTTAACGCTGTGTTGCATGTGACGCAAGGGGTATCGATGCAGAATAAATATGTAACTACATCGATATGTGTATGTCTTCATATATCTATATCTATCTATCTATCTATCTATCTATCTATCTATCTATCTATCTATCTATCTATCTATCTATCTATCTATCTATCTATCTATCTATCTATCTATCTAT
>BMAW01055655.1:98979-120934 GCA_019974015.1 Nephila pilipes
TATATATATATATATATATATATAAATACATATGAAGACTAGTTTTTGAAATTGCTTAAACGTTATCTCTTTCATAAAACAAAAGATTTTGAGCAACAAAAGAAAAATACTGGTAAATTCTAATACCACGGGTAAAAAAAAATTAAGAAGCTAATTTATAATCTTTGAGATTCGTGTTATTATAAGAAAATTTAAGAAAAATCTTGTTTGATTTCCTGTGAAATAAGTTATTATGAAGGAAATCTTAAAATTCCTCGATTTGAAATTTAGTATAAGGATTATTAGTATAAGTGTAGTCCAAATGAAAATAGGACCATCGCATGACGTCAGCGCTTGAAGAGGCTGTATATGACGCCAGTTCAAACTACGGCAAACAGGTCAAGTTAAATATAATAAATAGCTTAAAGCCTCAAAATATTCAATTGTTGAGTTAAGAACCCTTTCACGTAGATATCAAAGGCAACGGAATAATCGATGAGGCTGCTAAACCTTCAACTAGTGTGATCTCTTTTATCACCCCATGCTGCTATGTTGTAAAATATATAAGAACAGCTATCCAAAACCAATTGAAAGATAAATAGATCATTGCAATTAATGTTAAAATAAATCACATTCAAACCACCATTTTTTACTTGAAGTCGTTACTAAGCAGAAGACGAGGTGTTGCTGTATTAACATGTTTGCGAACAGGACATACGAGTTTTACATATTAACACCTCTGCATAGGTGAAGAATTCTCGACTTTTAATTATTGTGTTTATCCACAGATTATGATATACATTTTGTCTGATTGTTCTGCTTTTAACTCAGCTTAATTACTCGGGAACATTGAATAGCGCAATTAGAAGGGAGCTTCGGATTGAAATGAAATTTAATACGCTTAGTGTTACATATGAAAGATTCACTTGATCCCAAAATGAAGACAATTAGACAAATATATAGCAACTTCATTACCCGTCACACCACCTCCTGCTGTAATAATGCCAAACATGATCCGGAACTGAGTTGATTATATATAGGATATTATTCTGGAGCAAATGGACCCACCAGTCTTCAACAGACCACTCCAAATCCTGTATAGAGTGACACAGTGGTATCTGCTTTTTTCGGATATCCAAATGCTGTACAGGAAACAAGTCCGGGGATCAGGCCGGCCACGGAAATTGTCTGAACATGACGTAGAAAGTCTTCAGCTGCTCCAGTTGTTTGCAGATGAGTATTGGTGAAATAATGTCCTTGAAAGACCATTTAGGATTGACCCACGTGGGAACGAAGAATATCATCAACATAACGATGACCCGTTAAGGTTACACGCACAACAATTAGAGTGTACCGGCTATTATAGGCATTGTTTTCCCCTCTTCAAACCATTATGCCCACTGTATGATCAGTGTGTCGCACCACAGCATGGGTTGAACTGTATCGTTCATTAGGGCGCCTTCACGCTCGTATGTGATTATAATTTGTTCCGAAAACTAACTGGAATTAATCACAAAATACCACGTTTTGCCAAACTGTGGCATTCTACGGCGTTCTGATTTGGCTTCACTTTAGATGTTATTATGGATGTTTAAGGCAGTACACAAAAGGGAGTTTGGATTGCAGATTCACTTCCACAAGACGTCTGGAAAGGATTTGTGGAACAATTGGCAGCCCTACATCTGATCTGTAACGAGTCATTATGGGATCCACGAGCTTTTGCCGCACAATCTTTCGATTCTCTCGTCTCGTCGTTTTCCTGGTTGCTACAAATCCGTTTCTCCGCTCTTAGATACAATTTCGTGTCCACTGATCCCAACATGTTCTGACGGCACACTCCGAACGATCGACCTGGCAAGCAACATGACACTTTTTCCAACCTTCAGTTTTCATGCCGATGATCAGACCCCTCTCAAATTGTGAGAAATGTCTTCCCACACGTCCACTTGATGTTCTTCATATACTTAAGTTTTATTATATCGGAATGTGGCCGTTACTTGTATGGATCTTCCACTAGGCACCGATTTATATAGGTCTCACTTCATGATTGCAGCGCTACAGCAGGGTGTATGGTCATGCGCATTGGCGTCAAACTTGGATCATTTTCATATTGGACATTAATCAGTTACTTTACAAAGTTTCGCAGTTGTAGCTGGCTTCCTTCTTGGTTCGCTCTTTTTAATGTTTCTGAGTGGATTTTAAATTTTACAATTTAAAAGATTTTCTCACGATCTCAAATTCTTAATTTTTCTCTTGACATTGATTTTCCCATATATTTAATTTAACAAACATCCATGCACTATCTCTTTATTTCATTAATTTTCAGAATTAGAATTTAAAAAATTGTTTTAATTGATAAAATGAGATTTTTTTTGTCTTGTGTTTTGGACAATACGTCCAATGAGAGGCCAATGTGCCATTAAATACAAACCAACAAGTCTTTCTATATAGAGTTTGCGTTTATAGCGAACAGATTTAGCTCGAAACATAAAACACAGAGAATTAATTTTCGAATTTATTTTTAAATACGTAGTATGTAAAAATAGGAAACATGACAGAAACCTCGAAAAACAAATGTAGTGTTTTCACTCAATTTTCGAGACTTATAGATATCTAGCGGCTCTATTCGATAGTATGGAAAACACATTTTTTTCTTTGAGAGTTAGTGGACGCTTTTAAAAAGAATGGGAGGGGGATATAATGAATTGTTTGGTTCGCACCAACTAAACACTAATCGTCTGGACAATGCGAGGGTAGGATTATGTAGTCTATTCTTATTCCTTTTTCTGAGGAAGTATTGAGTAAATAGCTTAGAATGGTTTCTTGTCCTACGAGAGGTGGTTTTTACCTAATTAGAAGCAGATTTTTTTTTTTTTTGTTTGTTTTCAAGAAGGATGATTGAGGATATTGATTCCTTTATTACTTGTAAGAGTAAAATCTGTACGTGTCACTTCATCTTTCTTTTTCTATAATATTTATTGATTAATGTATTTTGCAGTTTAGTTTCAAAAAATCCAATAAAAGTTGATGGCATCAGTAAATTGGACAACACTTACGAAAATCTGGGCAAGTCGTGAATTATTGCAACGACTTCTAAACAGCTAAGGATTACACATCTAATGTTGAAATTATAAAAATATTATATATATTGATTATTTATATACCTCTCTACTGAATATCCATACATATCTATCTTATTGAAGATATTGATTCCCATATGTCTAGTAGTGGTACAATCTATGCGTGCCTTTCAAATTTATTTTTCTATAATTCTTGGAGATATTTATTTCTGATGTTAATGAATACTTAGTTCCTAAAGCTATTAATATTAATATCTCTCTGTGTGTTAAATATGTTGTATATTTTATTTAATTAAGTACAAAGTCAATCGGAATTGTGTTTGTACAAGAAGGTTTCAAAAAGTATATGCCTTTTAGGACAAATAACATTATTAAAGCAAGTTGATGTTATCATTGTGTGCTGTCATCTGTTAAATGGTGCTAAACATTTAACACATATTTATAGATTAGTTTTGATTTGGCAGCCATTTTGTGCCAAATCAAAATTTGGTTGGTATCGCGTTGAACTGTAGTCGTCATTTTTTGTCCATTTGTCACTGTCAATGAGACTTATATTTATCATTTTAAACAGCAAACCAAGCAATTATCAAAACATTGCGTTACTTCCTGTGAATATATTCCAGAGAAGGCAAAAGCGGTCTCAGTGGCCGGAAAAGTTATAGCAGTGATTTTTCGAGACGTCCTGGGCTTCATACTCATGAACGCTTAAGAAGAAGGATTAAGAAAACCCGATCACTACAGAGTGTTATCCCATTCCTATTTCCCATTTTCAACATGGGAACTGTTTGAACAGCCCTCGGATTTAAGTTCTGAAAATTGAAATTTTATGTCAGTAGTATATCTCAAACAATTTGCTCCTTTACAAAGTTTTTATAAAAATAACAGCAGTACTTGCATATTAACCCTCTAAGCGTTTCACACGCTTTTTTCCGTACTGTCCGAGATATTCCGAAAGCGTTTGCGCCGTAAAATCCCGTGTGGCTGTGAGCGCACCGAAAGCGTCAGAGCCGTGTTTTTTCGCCATCACAGGATGTATTCGAGATCGTTTGCGCCGGGTTTTTCTGCAATTCCTTCCCCCCCTTTTAAAAGTTTTACATCTTGTTAGATAATTGGGGAGGGTTGCGGACACACAATGAACTTTGACAGGAAATTTTATGGCTCACAAGGGAACCCCACTCTTGCCCTTAGGGCTAGAGAGAGTTCCATTGAGACATTCGTTCAAGAGGGGGAGGGGAAAATTTCCTTTCAAGTGTGTTTGTTGGTCAACTTGAGTTGAGATTTTATTGGGTTTATGAAAGAAATGCGTCCCTTGACCTAGCTTTCGAGATAAAATTTTTTATTTAAACCAATCCAAAAAACGCTTTAAAGTTCAATCACAAAATTAACTAGATTTTAATCCCATTTTTAATTAATATTCATTTGGAATTTTAACAAATTTAGATAGAGTAGGAAACCTACTGTTTTATATTGTTGGACAAATTAATCTTCGTATATTTTCTTTGATTGCTAAAAATTCACCATTTTTATTTTTCCTCATATTAAAAAATATCAGATAGAGTTAAGTTTTTATGTTATTTCTATAAATCTCGAAAAACATCGCTAAATATATATCTATAAAATGTTTGTTTAAATACAGAGAATGTATGAAAATAATAAATACGTTCTATTGTTTCCTTTGTGTTACTTTATTCACTACTTTCAGTTTTTAAAATAATATTTATTTCCTAATAACGTGTCATAAATTAAAAAAAAAAAAAAAAAACGAACGAGTCAAAATCAGAAACGCTTTAAGATTTTCAATTATTACAAATGAATAATTTTTAAGCTTCTGTATTTCTTTACTTTTAAAAATCTCTAATGCATGAATAAAAGTAATACCAAAAATTAAACTTTTTTTTAAATCTATTAGTTTTTTTTTTTTTTCATAATTTCAAAGCCAGGTATTCAGGACAGCTTACGCATGATACTCAGTTTTGTAATGTTAAGTTTTGAAATACATCCGAATTTTAAATAACTGAACTACATCTTCCCTCAAAGAGAAAAAGAATGCGATTTCCCACTCCAACTCATATTTTTCAAACTTGATTTTTGAAAAATTAGTAATTAATAGCATCTGCACACATTTATATTTGTTCATACGTGTAAGTATCAACTGTACTTTTGCACAGATACTTTTGATTACTAATTATTTGAAGATTCAAATTTAAAAAATATTCATATGTGTTAAATCCCTTATAATTTATCTTCTGTTAAAGGATAATTGAAGTACATGTAATTAAAATCCGGACATTTTTCGTAATCTTAACATTATACAACTACGAATTTTACATAAGCTACCCTGAAAATCTGCTTTTCAAATTACATCAAAAAATATTTATGTATGGTACATACAAAGTTAAAAATTATTAATCACATAAATTTACAATTCTATGAAAATTTAAAATATAAAATTCAAAATTTAATAAATTTCATCGCCAGCATATTTTCATATATTCCGTAAGTTTTTTACAAATCAGTTAAAAACCGCACGTCATTAGCAAAAAATATGCTGAACAATTTGATGAATATAAAATAAAAATTTTACTTGGAAGCAAAGCTGAGATGCTAAAACTTCGGTCTACAAAAATTACGAGCATATCTACAATAGTTTCTGAAATAATTATTTTAAAATTCAGTTAGAAGTTTGTTCGTTATATTATACGTAATATTAAATATACCGTCAACATAATAAAGTAATAGTTTGATGCATTCACAGATTATTAAAAATAGATATAAGTGACATTATTATCACAAATGTTAAAAAATTTATAATTTTAAATTCAATTATAATTTTAAATTAAATTGTACACTGTTATATATACACAATATTGTGTTTCACAAACAATTTTTTCTCAAATAACAAATTGTTCTGAAAGTAGGCATTAAGGTACTTTAAAGACTTAGTACTTTTGTTTTGTTTAAGCATTTAATATAAAATATTTATTTTTTTTTTCTTATGTGTCTCTGATATTTTTAACATTTGTAACAATTAAAATTATTGCTTATATACGATTCTTTGCATTTTTTTGTACATTGAATGAATACTTTGATTACAATTTTGTTTATTTGAGAACATATGAACACTGATTTATTTTATTCATGAAATACAAGTTTGAATAAATTGACTCTTTTTGCATTTGTTTTAAAATATGTATATTATATTGAAATTTAAACTACCCAAAATTATACCTGATTTGTTATAAACGAATTTTTGATCTAATAAACACATATAACTCTTTTTAGGTACAATTTGTAAAATGGACTAAAATTAATAGATGAATATTATTTTTACATATTGTGAATATTTTGCACTGAACTTAAACATATATTTTAGTCCCTTTAAGGTTGGAGAAGCAAATCGTAAGCAATTTTGCATTCATTTTGATATTGAATATAAAAAGCTGCTCGGCTATTCAGAAGTGAGGTGGTTTACTTTGAAACCAGCACACAAACAGAGCACAAATAGAGTGCATTTTGAAATTATATGATCCGCTTCGGTCAAGTTATTTAAATTTAAAAAATACCTTACATTTGGAAAAAATATCACCTTTCAATAGATCAAATCATACGCTCTCTTTTCTCTACAGCCAGACATTATTTTTCTGTAAAACTACCAAAGAAATTAAACATCATAACATTTCAGCTACAGTTTATTTTATTCCGATATAGAACGAGATATGATGATAAATTCGTACCATTAATACTAAAGAATAAACTAACAATTATATATGGTTATATTCCTGGGATTAAGAATACATTTCTAAAATTTAAAATTGCTTACAAAATTTGTTATGAATTCTTTGAGGAAATGTTTGTCAACTTCACTGAACTAAAGTGTTTTAAGTGTACTGTTTTGAAAGACAAATTAAAAAGGGAAAAGTTTCTCTCACTGCCAAATTTGTAATAACTGATATGTAAGATGTAGTAATCGATGACAATTTTCTGTTAAAAGATATAATACGAATATATACTTAAAGTTTGAAAACACCAAAGAAACAGAAAGTTGAAAATTAAAATGTGGGATTGAAGATGGCTAGAAATATTTTGACATTTTGAAGAATATATACTCCATTAAAATTTAAAATTATTTATTGAATGTAAAATATATTACCTTTGCACAAAAGTGGATGTAGATGGGGTATTTCGCTTAGAGCAGAGGTATTCAACCTCTTGCACTTTGGGGAACCTTTTGAGCTTACCATTACCTTCAAGGAACCCCTTGATCAAACAGCAGAAAAAATAGGATATCAAAGCTCTTTATCCTAATCAAATTTACAAAATTATTATTGCATTTCTATTTTTTTATTAGAAACGTCTTAGTAAGATTAATGAATGTTAAGGTAGCGAAAGTTTTTTTTTTTCCTAAAATATGGCCTATGCATAATAAACAAAAGCAATATTTTTTTAAATATAACAAATAATGAAAAAAAAAAAGAATTTTAATGATTTGACCATGATTGTTTTTTATTGCAAAGTATTTTTACGTCTGTAAAAATTTCTGAAACCATCAACCTAATGTCTTCTTCAGCATCCGACCTATTTCTGTATTTTGTTTTTGTCGCAGTGTACAAAGAGAAAGATTTTTCGCATATATAGGTTGAAACATATGATATTAGATGTTTCACAGCTCTTACGGCAATTTCATGATATTATTTTCTATTGTCAATCAAAAAATACATTATAACACTTAACTAACTTTTAATTTCAATTGAGTATACATCAATGTGATATATCAATCAAACTGATATACACTCAATTTTTTCTTTTGTTGGGAGTTCGGAGGTTTTCTTCTTTTATTGGGTTTAGTTTAGTGTTTTCTTATTAACGTCGCACTGGAAGCAACACGAGGGCTATTGGCAATGGACCTCGTAATTTTGAACTTCGGTCAAGTGCAGAGGACGACACTTGAGCTGGCACCCCCTCTCCTAACTTCCACACCACACCAACTTCTTTTATTGGGAGTTCAGTGAATTAAAAGTCTTAAAAAGATTTTGGATCCAAGATAATTTTTTATTTTGAACAGGATTCAAAAAAGGTTTTTTGCAGATCTGATATATGTTTGACCAAACTAATTTTTACATTTTTATGAGGATCAGCGTTACCGTCCACTAAAATATTATGCAAATTACTAAAGCATTTAATATTATCTTTCAAAATAAATTCTGTTCAAAATTTCAATTTTAAAACAGTGGCGCCAATTTTACTTCATACCTCGAAAATAATGAATAAGTGTGCATTCTTCACCTGATCCAAAAAACGCCTAAATATGTGACCTAATGCGTCTCGATTACTGTATTTGAAACACGTGATTTTACGAAATTTAAGATTTTATTTTATCCTTAAAATATTTATTGATATTTATTTTTACAAGCAAACTGCTTCTGAGAATTCAATCTTCTATAAAAATTAAACTTTTATGACAATTCTGGCGCTTTGATTAAGCAAATAGTGCTTGATAGCAAATACTAATCATTAATTTTTTTCAAAACATGCAAACAATTTTGTATTTTCTTGGTCTCGTATTCAATAATGAATATAGGGTGCTTTTTCTAGGTTAAAATCGTAATATTAAAATTTAAAAAAAAGTTTTTAAAAATTCAGAAAAAAAAAATTTTCTATTGTTTGAAGCAAACAAATATTTTTCAACTATGAACCCACCATTTTTTATCAAGCTATATTTTTTTATTCTTCATTTGTTGGAACGCTTTTATTGAAACTCAATAGATCGGGCGAACATCTTCCAAGTTCTGATCTGTGAATAATCTGAACCCCATTCCTGCTTGCTTGTAGCCTGCCGTACAAGATTTCCCCTAGGCAACGAAATCGCTTATCTAAGCGTCGGATCTAAGCAATTAAATGCCCAACCCAAGGGGTTGTCTGGACCACCCGCGTCATAAAAGGGGGTAGGAACTGGAGGCTCTTGCATTTTTGAAGAATTTGTGAATGGAAAGGGAAAACTTTTCGGGACCTTTAGCTGTGCCTAAGTAGATCGCTTTCGGTATAGCTTTACACAAAAAAGTAAAACGCTCGGAGGGTTAATAGCTTTTTTAACGAATGTTAGCAGCATTTCTTACTGTAACTGCTTATCTGAACGTATTGCATTAAAAGCAGGCGAGTTTTGCAAAATAACTAATTGCGATAAATGATTTAATTCATTTACGTATAAGGTTTCGAAATATGTTATATTCGAGGAGAATGTAAATTGTAGACTGTACCTTACGACCGAGGGACGCTGTAGGTCAGTAGTTACGGTTGCAAGCTGATGTCCGATGACGTTCGAGTCGAGTCATAAGTTGGAATCTTGCTTCCCCTAAGGACCGTTGACAGCAATAATGAAGGTGGACCTCGCGTAACACTGTCGATCACTTTCAAAATTTTTAAAATTTCGAAATCTTAGTGATTTAAGCTCTTAAAAGTTTGTTTACACTTTATTTTCCATTTTTCTTAGAACCAATTTTAACCACCAGGCGTCGCTAGTGGCGCATAGCTCAATTCATGTTAATTCCTTTTTTTTTTCAAACTCAATCTCCTCGCGTTTAAATTTTCCCTCAAACTTTTAAATTGCATTTTTCTTTAAATTGGTTTCGGTACAACATTTCTATTTATTTCATTTTAATTTTAACTTTATTTTTATCTAGTTACAACCTCTCAAAAACCCGCGGACGACAGCTTTCTCGAAGTCGTTTTCGCCTTCGAACTGAAGTCCCACCCCCTAACGCTCTCTCCGCTCATTGCTATATATGCTTCTTAGCTTACTGGCTACAGCGTCCAATGGCAATGCGCTTTCGTAACTTTACTTTCCAACTTTGTTTCGGCAGTTCCTCACTCTGCCGAACGCCCAGGCGCTTGTTGCCTTGATCACAATTATTATAGTTGATTATAATTAAGCTAAAATTTTATTAAATGATGCACTTTTTAATAGTAATTCTGATGAGAGGGTATGTTTTCATATAATTTTAAAACAGGTACCTCGTAATTTTAGCCGTTACCGTTACCGTAATGAAGGTTTCGTCTCTTAATTTCAATTGATCCTCAAAGCTTAAGCACTGCATGTGAAGAAATAATGATATTCCAGCTCAATATCGTTCTTAGATTTAATTATGTCTGACAGTGGGCGGTTGTCTGTCGTCAAGCGAACTCACAATTTTATTTCAGAGGGATGTTATTTCAACCAACATATATAATGAAAATGTAGTTTTAAGATCACTATAATTAAAAATTTCATCTTTAGCTGTTCTTCATACAACGTATCATTATAGAAGCCGTATAAAAATCATTGCTCACCTTCAATTAATACAGATTTTAAAAAAATTATGTTTCTTTACTATCCTTAAAATTGTGTTAATTAGATTTTGTGAAATGCTATTTGAAAATGAAAGCAATCTTAGCACAACATATTATTACTTATAAACTTTCACTTGCATTTTGAAAAATAAACGGTTTTTATTAAATAATGTTTAAATAGCTTAATTACACTTATATCTTTGTGAAATAATTATAATAGAGGATAAAGTACTTATTTACAGTTATTGCTCATTTAAAATCACATCCCTAATATATGTTAAGGTGTACTTTCAGATAATTTTTATATTTAAGACCAAATTTGTCATTGTCTAATAATAGTTATTGTGATTATTGGGTCTGAACTTAAATATAACCTTACTAAGCTTTTTTTTTATTAAATACAACCATACTAAGCTTTTTTTTTATTAAATACAACCATACTAAGCTTTTTTTTATTAAATACAACCATACTAAGCTTTTTTTTATTAAATACAACCTTACTAAGCTTTTTTTTAATCACATATTTTCTTTACCAAATGAGGAAAAAAATAAGAGAATGCTTGAGATTACTTAAGTGATAGCCTTGACTCAAAAACAGTATTTAAAAAGATTGTATTTTATGATTCATTTGAGTTTATCATGTTTAAAACGTGAAAACGCTGTCGTTAACATTTGTATAATGCGCCAATACATTGCATCATACATTCAAATGTTCGTATAATTCTCAGTATTATATAATGAGAAAATATAATTAAGTAGTTAACTATATTACACACACAGAAAAAAACTACATGTACAGTATTTAAAAAGAAGAGTAAAATAAGAAACACCATTAAGATAATTAATAAAATATTAACAATATTTATCGATCTTCAACTTAAGTTGTTAAGTTACAGTAGTTCTTCCAAAAATATCGCTTGTAACAGGTTCTCATGTGTCTTATCTTTAAACTAACCTTTTGAGCTACTTTATGACGTTATTTGATTTGAGAAACTCACTTTATGAAGAATCCGCTATTTATGTAAATTACCATTTCTTTAGAAGATGTGTAGTGAATTGAAAGAAGGAGATAAAGAGAGGCGTGTTAAACACCTGAGAAGAGATAGAAGGTTGACAAGAGTGTATTTCTCACACAAATTTTGTGCAAGAAGTTTAATCATAGTTGGATAGTTGATATTGGACTTGCATCTAGAGAAATGTTTCTGACTCGGATCCTCTTTTGCTGTTATTGAGATAAGTAAAGTTTTCAATTAATCCATGGTTGAGGACGCGAGTTAATTACTACTCCATTTTTGTGATATAAGTATCTATTTTTGATTATTCTTGGAGAAGAACAAATATATCTTAAAGATCTGATCATTTTATTGACTGATTACTTAATGAGTTTCGATGCTCCAGATAATAAATACCAAAGAGAGGACATTGTAGATTTTATACTATTACTATATATGATTTTTAATTTGGCCTGATGAAAGTGTCATTTGTTTAGATTTTTTACTTTAATTAAACATCACAAAGCTTATAAAAACTAGAAGGACTTAATAATATTTCTTTCTTTTGCTGAAGATAGACAATTCCTTATTTTACACAATAAAGCTAGGATGTAAACTGTACGGCGAGCATTTTTTTTGTTCATATTTTGCTTAAGCAATCAAATTCGAAGAATTAGATCATTATTTAAGGAAAATAAAATACGTTTGAATACTATTGTTACGGTCAGATTATTTTTTAATCTGCCATATTCTAATTCAAATAAATTAACAAAAGAAATAAAAATAAAACTTAAGATTTTGCTGATTGATTTTTGTTATTTGAACTCGTGGTATATTGAATAGAGAATCTTCAAGGATTAAAACTTTTCCCGAAATTTAAAATTAAATATCGCTCTTTTTTTATAAAAAAACCCTCACTGTAATAATAACTGGGAAATTCGAAACGGTAAGAACCAATAATAATTAATCTCATAAAGAAGCCTGATGAGCTAATTTTTTCTTTACATATTTGCGTATTTATTTTCTTTAACCCAAACTAGACAAGAAAAAAAAATTGCTTATTTATTCTTTTTACAAGTAATAGATAAGGTTTCGTAAATTTATATAGGTTTTCATTTCGATTAGATTTTCCAAGTATGGATTAATGCAATTGTCCTTTTGTTAATTTTTACCCCGAGTTTAACTACTAGAAAACCACCAAATAATTAGAAGGAACAGAAATTTTTAAATTCTTTATAGTTAGGATTTCTATAGTTAAGGTTAAATTACCGCAGGGAGCTGAATTTTAAATCTTAACAATCTTCTGTAATGAATTTAGATCTGGTATTGAATTCAAATACAGTACTGCATAAATTTAAGTTAAATAAAGTAATGCTTAAACTAGACGAGATTAACTTAATAGCCTAAAAAGATGTTGTTCTCTTATAAATTTATTAACATTTCTTTCGGCAACTGAATTTGTTAGGACAATTCTCCAAAGAATTAGTTGACTATGATTTTTCGTAAAAGTTTATTCAGGGAGAAGACTAAACAAGTTCAAAAGGCTCTCAACTATTGACATTTTACCATCAAAGTGGATTTTAATATATAATATAGGAAATAAATTTATTTCGATTTCAGTGCTATTTTAATTTCTTAAAAAATGTTTGTCTCAGAAGTATGCAAATTATGAAAAGAGTGTTTCAGTATCAGATTGTTGGAGTGATAAATGTTATAGAACGGCTTAAATGATCTTTGACTCTAAATTTTACCTTTAGAAAAACGCTTTCTTTAGTGCAATTGTAACAGATATGAAGCAACAGGAAATTCAAAATTTCTCAAACAGATTTTGTATTTGCCGACCTACATGCACAAACTTATACAGATAAAAACAATATTTACATATCGGGGGCCCAAAATTCCTGGAATTAGCTAATGACAATTTGTTGAATATATATATATTTCGAACTACTGTCCTCCTACATATACACGCTTTTTCCACCGTTCGTACAGCTGGTTGAAACATTTCTGGGAACGTTTTTTGGAAAGTTCCTTCCGCTCAGGGGCGTACCTAGACATTAATTTGAGGGGTGCATATTATCCTAGCCAAGAAGGAAATAATTTTGTAGTTTGGAATTACCACACGGTGAAAAGTAAATAATAACCTATATCAATCTTATTTCTGTTATTTAAAATCGTTCAAGTATGGATATAATTTTTTCAAGTTATAAAAAATTGCAAAAATGAAGATTATTTGATAAAATAATTAAGATATCACGAGAATAAAGTTTATATTTTTTTGGAGAGGGTTGCATTTTCTAAAAGGATGCATCTTCCTCTCTCTCTTGATCGACAGACACTGACCAAAAGTACTTTTTCAAAGACAGCAAATACTTTTATTCTTTTCTCAGGATTTGGCTCAGTTGAAATCCTTTTTTCTCTTCGTGATGAAAAAAATAATTTAAGCATGAGGAGAAAAAAATTCTTATGCTGAAAATTTAGAGCATCTATTATAATATAATAAAAGAATTATCCCGAAATATTTAAATTTCTAGAAAAAGATCTTAAAATTTCGGGAAAAAAAAAAAAAAAAAAAAGTTCTAATAGCGAGCAAAATAGAGGGGATGCATATGTCCCTTTGCTTCTCCTCTGGGTACGCGAAAGCTTCTGCTACTTCGTCACATTTTCCACAATGTCTTTAAAAAAAAGTTTGCAACTTGCAAAACAACAAAAACATTTGCCCCTTCAATTTCATTTCCAGACGTGGAAACAGTTGAAAATTCGATGGATCTAGGTAGAGATAATAGGAAGAGTCTTTCAAAGTGGTAACATTGTGCCAAGCTATAGACTCTTTTACAGTTGGGGAGCGACGCACTGGGACATTGTAATGCAAGAAAAACCAGTTGTTTATTGACCATATTTCCAGGTCCTTTTCGTGTCATTACATTTCCAACATTGTCTATATTTGTAAACTATATTGAACATATGATTTCCCACTCTGGATGAGCCACACACCTCTTTGCTTGGAAATCAGCAGGAGGGCATTTCTATTTTCTTGAGGATTATCCATCTATTAGCCGATGAACGAATGCTCTACTGAATATTAACTCGTCAAAACTTCTATTTCTTTAATTCACTTGCTACAGTATAAAACTATTTACGATTCCAAGATAAAAAAAAAAAAATACGATGCCACTATTTTATAGATCTTATTTGGTATCGTT
This sequence comes from Nephila pilipes, assembly GCA_019974015.1. Classification (NCBI taxonomy): domain Eukaryota; kingdom Metazoa; phylum Arthropoda; class Arachnida; order Araneae; family Nephilidae; genus Nephila; species Nephila pilipes. Next base: position 113,557 of record BMAW01055655.1, read on the forward strand.
TTTACCTTTGATCGAAGTAATCAAACCTTCCCATGATAGTGTTACATACAGTGACAGCTTTTGGGCAAAATACTTCTGTTTTAGTACCATCTTTTTTTGTCCGATTGAAAGATATCATAATCGCTGGATTGTGTGCAGTAGTCAGGAAGGTAAGAGTCTTATTATCTATCCATTTTATTGTAGTAAATACCTTAGTTACGAACATTGATTCACCTCTTTGCAGTTTGTCATTAACTTTCAGCACTGGTAGAAGATCCTTCCTTTGCGGCCTCTCAGCTCCCACAGAAAATAAACCACTTACGAAAAGTTTTTTTGCAAGCCGAAAAGATGGGAAATAGTTATCTAGGGCAGTACAAATGTCCCTTTAAAACAGGTGTCAGATGAAATCAGATCTCCCACAACGCTTTTAAACTTTCAAAACAAATGTACTGTTTCAATCGATTAAACATTGATGATAGCACAAAACTGAAGAGAGAATTAGTGTTCCCAACATTATAATAGTAAGGCCAATATATTGTAGTGAGTTTAGCGCTTCTCGCAGGTGTATTTCGTACGATCATACGGGTGGAAAGTTCCTAAGGCACGCAAAAGTGTTAAAACAAAACAAAGAATAATTAATATTTAGAGAGGAAAAAATATTTAGGAAATAATTATTAAAAAGGATTAAAATTAAACTATTTTAAAGATTTTTTTTAATTTTAAATTTCATGTTTAGAAATATGAACATTTCCAACAAAAATTAAACTAAATTAATTTAATTTATAACTTTCACATTTCAGCTTTTTTAGAAAAAAAAAAAGATTAATAGGGTAACCAGTCTTTGCACAAGTAATATAGAAAGTATTTACAAGGATGTTTCAAAAAGTACTTGTATTTGAAAGCAGGTGTCCTCCTATTAAGGTAAATTGTTGTACCATTGAGTGCTGCCCTCTATTAAACGGAGCCGAAACAAATTTGATATTGATTCATAAGTTAGATTCGATTTGGTTGTCATTTTGATGCCAAATTAAAATTTTATTGTTGCCTCTCCCAGTTGTTACCTTCGGTGAGACCTTGATTCATCACTATGCATCGGAAATCAAGCAAAAATCGAAATGTTGGGTTACTTTCCGTGAATTTTTTCCAAAAAAAGGTAAAGATCGTCTCATCAATCGGAAAAATTGCACTAATACGAGTAACTAAGACTTAGATAGCTGTTTAATGAGTTCTGATGCTTACTAAATACAAACGATTTATGATGCTTTGAACACCATATCTTGAAATTTCAAAGGGCTTATTGAACCTCGTATGTTATTCAGAAAATTTAGAGGCATATTAACTAATTTGATATTTTCTAGTAAATAGTTACATAATATATTTCTATATACATTTAAACTTCAGTTATTATAAAAAATTGTACTTTATTAATAGAAAAACAGTAATTATCTCTCTTGTCAAATACATTGCTAATAATCCTTTGTTATCTATTTATAAATTAACACCTTTGAATCTATTTCACAATAAAAAAAAACATTAGTTTTATTCAGATTGAAATTCGGTGGATATATAAAAAGACAAATTTGGCTTAAAATCTGCGTTGAAATTAATTTGAAAAACTACAAGACTATCAATATTTCTAAATGACTTGAAATTATTGTCTATAAAATTATATTCAAAGGAATGTAAATAAATATTGACAAAGCTATTATTAGCGGGACTGCTCTGAGATATACCTTTAATATATTTATAGTGTTTTTCATTATAACTAATATAATTTTCTTTTAAAACAAGATTAATAGTAAATTTAAATTTCTCTCATAAAACAGTTAAATTTTAATTTTTTAAAATTTTCCCAAGATAACATTAAATCCTCTATATCTATTGAATTAAGCAAATCTTCAAAATCATAACAATGAGTACAAAAAATATCTTTGTCATTTATATAACATTAATAATTTCATAACTATTTTTAATAACAGTCAAATCAAAATTTTCTATACTATTTTGTAAAATATTTCATAATATATCTCTAGCTTTATTTTTGTCAGTATTGAAAGTATTTGTCACAGTTCCAAATTTGATGGGAAATTTGCGAAGTTTAGCAATTAAAAATAGCTGAAGAAATTTTAAAATATTCATAGTGTAACCTATTTTCTTATATGTGCATTTGCAATTCCTAACCATAACGAAATAATGTGCACGAAGTTGTGTTACACACACAGTAATTGTCAGCAGAGAGAAAGAAAGAGAGAGAACAGTAGATCGAGCAGAACGCTTATAAACTAAGCAGCAGAAAGAAGTTTCTCCAAAATAATTTTGTTAACTAAGCAATTAAAAGGGTTTCGTGATGTTACTGAAACACGTGCGATTCCAAACAGGAAATCAGTATTTTTAAAAGTGAAAGAAATTGTCTGGCTTCCAAAATAGTTAAAATAAAAATTTGAATAATGATGATTTAAAAATAAATAATTATAATTTCTAAATGATAAATTGAGTTTAACATCACTTATATATATATATATATATATATATATAAAAGTGATGTTAAATTCAATTTATCATTTATAAATTATAATTATTTATTTTTTAATAATTATACTTATATATATATATATATATATATATATATATATATATGTGTGTGTGTGTGTGTGTGTGTGTGTGTGTGTGTAAAGAGAGAGTTTAATATTTGTTATTAAGCAGCCAAATTAGCAACATGTAGATACTTTTATTTCTTCTTTTTGTATTTTCATTACGTAAGAGTCACTAATAATCACAGTCAAGTGAATAAAAAGTCCCGCCATGATGATAACCATGTTATTTTATTTAGATCTATGAATATTTAAAACTTAATCCTTAGTCTAATTTCTTTGAGGAATGTGTTCGTCTGCGCGTCTCATTTTGAAGATCAAGAATATAAAGATCACTTTTTATTATTGAACTAGTCATGTTCAAGCTTTTAGAAAAGAATTATGCGATGTCTCGACTCACTGACCCTTTGCAGAATCTTTCCTGGTTAGTGATCTGATCGCTCCATTCACTTATCAATACAATTAGTACTCCTTCGTTTATTACTTCCTTTCTCTCTTCTACTACTACTATTTACTAGCTTCGTAACAAATATCTAGCTGTTTATAAATGCAATTTATCAAGTATATTCATTACACTTAGAATAATTCTAGTCTATATAAGTCACGTTTCCTCCTTTGGCAAAACAATTCAATTCAAACAACATCAATTTGATTCCTGAACTTTTAGAAGAAGGGGAAAACGCGATAAATTTCACGCTATAACACGATCGAAATTTCTACGCTATTATAAGAAATCACTTTCTTACCCAAAATCAAATGTCCTGTCTGAATAATAGTCAGAAGTTCTAACTTCTGAAATATTGGATTAACAACCTATATTCACATTGTTTTCTCATTCTTTCTGATTTCAACGAAAGTACTTAGGGAATTTTAAAATTATATTGGTAGATAACTCTTAATATATTAACTGGAAAGCTGAAATCTTTTTTTTACTATGTTTTATTTACTGAGAAATTTTGATAAGGCTATTTATGTAAAATATCATTTTTTGTTCTCTTTGTACAATCGTGTTTGACTCTAACGGATTTTACTTCTTACCAAAAAATTTTTTCTGAAATTTATTAAGTTTAAGAAAAGTAAACTGATTTAGATTTTAAGTATATTGTATGAAAAACATAATTAAGATTAAAATAATTATAAAACTATTCATATCTTAAAGTTAAGATAGATAATTTGTGGTGACATCCTTGATTCATTGTTTTCCTTTGTTCCATAAATAAATAAATATTTTATATAATGTTTTTAAACTATTGTAAGGATACAATACTCGTGCATGTTTATACTAAAGAATGATTTAAATATTTTTTCACCTTCTAATATGTATCATCTATGTAATAAAAAGCAGCGAAGATGATACAAAATATTCTAGATAGCTTTCTCGTTTATCTATGTTTTTTCCTTATTCAGAGTAATGGTCACTTAAATTTCTATGTCACCTCAAAATGGTTTGATCCATTTGATAGGAGATGAGAAAATTCAATTTGAATCCGAGGCATTGGAATCGTCCAAATCGAACTGTAGTTCCTATACACGACTTGAGGTTGATCAGCTTATTTTTTGTCCCAGAAAGTTTCCTTTTTCTGAAATGCGAATATCATTGCATACAAAATTTATCAAGCTTCTCTTATTGCATGATCTGTCAATTCGAATCATTCGAACCATTTCAAAGCAGGTGAAGTTAGCTTTATCTTGAGGTTGGAATGTTTCCAACCGTCTGAACTGGGCGATATTTTCCATTTTACTTTTTCTTTTTCGCGATTTTGTGTGTGCTGGCGAATGATTTTAAGAAAAGGACCACTAGAAAAGGATAGAGGAAGAAGAAGAAAGAGAAAAATCATCGTAAATTCGCGCTTTCAACCGTGTTATGAAATAGAAACGAATGTAGCTGCACGTACAAAAACCTTCCGTACCATTCTGTAGAAGAAAGAAGAAAGGGAAAAAAAAAGAAAAGAAAGACAAGTCTACTTTTCTGTTTCCATTTTCATCGCTTCATATCTTACATATCCTTCACTCAGTTACGAGGGAAGGAAAAGCAACAGAAAAGGACAAAAACTCACAAAAATTTAAGAAGGAAAAGAAAGACCAGTACAACTTCTACTAGCGCGGAATAAGATGGAAGTTGAATCGAAGTACCCAGTCAGATAAACGTAACTTACTCTCCCCCTCTTCCCTAGCTAGTTTGAAAACAGCCAGAAATATTCTCGGACCAAGTGTTCCCTTGAGAAAATTAAATTTTCTCTTATTCTACAAATACTTACAGTGGAGAGAAGGAAAGAACGAAATATAGTAAAAGATGCAAAATGCTATCTCAATTCCGAGTATTTCTCAAGCCTGTTTTTTAATCTACCTTACGTAAAGTTCATATGTTAGAAATTGAACAAATTCACAACATTTATATTCATTTTATCTTAAGCAGATTAATATAACAGCCCCATGATTTTTCAAAATACTTCATTACATTTATCTTAGAATGTTATACGGTAACTGGACAGCACCTGAACGAGCACTGTTAACAATATACATTTGTAAAAGGATTACTTACATTAAATAAATATTATTTTTAATTAGAGCAAGAACTTTACAAAATTATATTTCCGAAATATTTTAAATAAACTACAAAAAAAAAAAAAAAAAAAAACATACCATCAGTGCAGTGGAAGATAAAATCGTTGCTAATTTTGAAGATTCGTAGTGTCAAATTCGTATCTCAAATTATAGATAAAAGAGCGCTCATGCATTTTACAGCTATCAACGAGCAATCTTTGTTGATACTTTTATGATTTTGTCCTCACGTAATGTAAATATAGATTAATTAATACTGAAAAGTTCTGAAGATAGCCATTCTCCCCTTTAAATACTTTCTTCAGAGACTAATTTTTTTAACCTCGTCAGGGCTTTCAGGGTCAGTACTGCAAAAACAGCCCTTACCCGGTTAGGCATGGAATTGAACTGGGCTGGGATAACATAAACGGGCCACTCATTCCATGCTGCTTCAAGTCTATGACACATTCAGCAACTGTAATAGCTGTAGAGGTGCGGCGGATCAACCTCTCAGTAACACATGATCAGATACTTTCAATGGGTAACAGATCTGAAGACTAGGCTGGCTAGGGCAATAATTGAATACTCTGTTTTTCGAGGAAGGCCACAGCATGACGTACAACTTGTGGTCTTACATTATCTTGTTGGAAGATGGCATTTGGCAGACCTCGAAGATTTTCAGAAGTAATGCTAGTTTTGATAAGTCTTCAATTTTATAAATGCCAGATCTTAATAAACAAGAAGCTGCACAATTAATAGAGGAAATTGAGAGCAAATATTCTGGGATTTTGATGAACAATAATGATGAACGGTTTAGTTGAGGTCAATCGATTTGTTGGATGAAAAAAAAAGTTATGATGAACTTTCAAGTATAGATTGGTTAAATGATTTAATATTCGTATGTAATATCACTCAGCCTTTCATGAATTGAATAAAACACTTCAAGGAAATAGGGAAACTGTATTGATGTTTGAAAATATTAAAATATTTACGACGAAACTTATTTTTCTTAGTTACAAAAACATTTCCAAAACGGAGCAAATTTTGAAAATGCGTTGGACATTCAATTAAATGCAATTAAAAATATTTAATCATTGTACAGGAAACAAAACAAGGTTTTCAGGAAAGATTTGATAAATTTAAAAGTTTTGAAAACACTTTTTTTACTTTATTTCATAATCATACAAATTGGAATTCGAAACAATGGAGTTAACCGAATTTATATGGCTAAGGATTCACGGTTTCGATACAGAATAAGTGGAATTTCAAAGCAAATCAAGTTTTCAAATAAACTTGTAAACTTCCGAAGTAGAAGGAAAAGTTTTTGAAAATATTGCAAATAATAAGGATTCCACACTAAAAATTGAAAATATTATGTTATAAGGGATTTTTTACCGATTAATTTGCTGCTGTATCTTGTAATAACAGAAAATGGCTTCTCGAGACATCTTAGCCCTTTTGGGCTTTTATTCTCAATGTGTCTCGAAAAAATTAATTACGACACTGAACTTTGGAATCTACACTCTCCCAAGAGTAGTTGTAGATCGTGAGAGATGTTTGAAATTTCTATTAAAATTAAGACGAGCACTAGCAAATTGATTAAGTCAGTTACTTGAGAGTTGTTAAAAAGAGAATTATTTATAAAAATTATTGTCATGAGAGAAGATTTATGCCACCAGTACTTTGCTTAGTACTGGGAACAGACATTATTTTCTTTTCTTAAAGAGAAAACGAAGACATCTCCGTTTTAATAAGAGTTCTTAAGAAAAAGAACTGAAAATTTGTACAAATTTTCCAGAAAACCCTTCTGTATTTGTACAGATGCTCACAATAAATGTCAAATAAAAGCAATTCATAACACTGCAGTTTTAGACTCCTTTAGTATCTGTCAAAAGCTAGATTTAGAATTCAAAAATATTATATTTCATTTCCTTTATTGTGTTTCTTCTCTTTGTTTTTCCTGATTTGGTTTGTACTTATTCAAGAGTTGAACTTTTATCTTCTTGTCATTAATAATAGGTTTAGAACTTTTTCAGGTATACTGATTTCTTTCTTAAATGTTTTGGAATGTATTTTTTTTTGTTCTATTTATCAGGCAATTTAAATTATTCATTTGTTTTCGTTATACTTTCACTATAATCTAAAAAGTAATTGTATGTTTTCTTTGCAACTTTTAAAATTTTCTTCTTTTTAATAAAACGTTTTTCTGAATTTCACTTGGTGTGTGAGTGTGTGTGTCATCAAATTTTCGATCGTTAATTTAACCA
>BMAW01055655.1:120944-134463 GCA_019974015.1 Nephila pilipes
GTTTTAACTAATATTTCAATAATTTTCTTTAATAAACTTTGCCACCATATAAAAACGTTGGTTTTTATATCGAATTATTTAATATTTGCTTCTATAAGAAAGTTTTGTTCCAATTCGTTATGTTTATCAGCTGTTTATACGAAACTGCAATACATCTTTTTTCCCCACCTTTTTCTGGATGTATTGCATCCGACACAATGAAACCAAAGGCAGATAGACCAAGTCTCAGCAATTCATAAAATACACCTACACCAAGAAACATATCTATTCGTTCCTGTATATTAAATTTTATCTGTTAACACAGTTGCGAAAATTACTTAAGTATGCATCGATTTGCTTAGAAGGCGTTAAATCCGCAATAAATTTTGATACAATTAAAAAGTTTTTACGCTTAACCTAACTCTTGTTTAAAACACCGAAACAGTAATTCTGGAGGGCATCATTTAGAAATGAACCGAAAATACTTATTCTCTCTTTCTAGAACTCAACATGTGCGTGATATCCTTTCCTCAAAATTACACTCTCAACCATGATCCGATAAACATTTCCGATGAGTTACATTGCTCTCCTCGCCTGTTAACAGCATATCACAGTACTCAAAAAAGAATTCAATAATAGTGTAAGAATGACTCATAAGTGGCTGTTCTGAGCAACGAAGTCAGGAGTACTTACATTTTTTCCTTCTCCAGTTGTTGAAGCAAACTGAGTATTCCAAACTACACGAATGCCGAATGATACTCTTAAGACAATATTTATGTGAAAAATTGTTTTCCTCAATGAATTTTATTAAAAACCTACAAACACAGAAATAAACTTGAAATGAATAGACTGTGAATAAAATACGTTAAACTCATGAAAACGGAATATGAACCTTATATTATAAGAGTTTATTTGAAAATAAGCAACAAATTTCACATTAAATGTACCTTTTTCAATTTTATTATACATACACATATCAGTCGATATGTTTACTAATACTCAATATTTTGTAATTTATATGTGCTTTTGTTTATTCCTTGACCATTCAAATACTCAATGATAAGATATCCCTCTGAAAACAATTTTTTGACGTTGACCCTGTATTTTTTGCTCTTCGACCACAAAAGGAAAAGTTGCAAAAGAAAAAAGAAAGAAAGGTTTTGTTAAATGATTTTAGAAATGAGGGAAAAAAAGTCATGTACCAAATTTTTCTGTAAACAAACTTTCTGAATTATTAATACCCTTTTTACCACACCCTTTTCCAAGTGACGCCACTGACTTAGTGACCCACGGGTTAGCATGCTAGTATTAAATAAAATGATGACTAAAATTTGATCCACTTCTATAAAAGAATCGCTAACAGTGTTCTAGAGTGAACGGACGTCGGTATACTTGCTAGTATACCCGTTGGTATAGCAATAGATATAAGATGAGAATGTATGCTTGAATCTTAAAAGAGTAATTAAATAAAAAGTAGTATATAATAATATCAGACTAATTAAATGGAAAAGAAAAATAATTTATCAGTGATGATGTCATTACTATGATGCTGCTACTATTTTTTACACTTTTGCAGGGCTGTGGGGAAAGAAAGAGAGAGATTTTTGATCTAATAACCCTCAAAATACGATGCTTATAGAAGTTGATAAATCGTAGATTTTTATTTTGAGAAATAAGGAAATTGAATTGAAAGTCAACAGCAAAATAGTTTGTTCCGTTTTTAATTTATTCTTCCATCATCAAGGACTGTAAAATTTCCGTTTAGTTTGAAATATAGTAGACTAGTAGTAGTTTGAAATATAATGTAAATTATGTATACAATGCCTTCAAAAATGAGAATGAACTTCCTTTTTCACAAAAGCAATCGTAATCAATTTGACAAATTTCATGCAAGAGACATGTAATATGTAAATATTTATGATTATAACAGTCCGGACATATACGCGTAAGAAATATTAATATTAAAACATTATTATTTAAGAATCTTTAGAAAATACTTGGGTAAACATATCAATAAATAAATAATACATTTCTAAAGATGTTTTTAGGTACCATTGTTTCTTAAAATATGCAATCCTAATATATATTCTTACAGGAATTGTAACTTCTTCCAGACTGTGCATATATCATGTTTCTAATACTTTAAGCTGAAGTGTTTTATGATAATATGACATCTGGAAGAGAATCTAGTATTTCTAAGTGAATGTTGGTTTTCATATTATTAAAGAAAGGTAAACGTTATTGTTGAGTCACTAAAATTGTGGGACAGAATCATATATCTATTTAAAAGATTACTTGAAAGTATAAACGAGAGGGAAAGGTTAAAAATGAAACTGGAAATATAGAAAAGACATTGTGTGCAGTTGGGGGGAGAAAAGAAGTGAAGGAAAACAAATTTAATCCAAAAGTAAGAGCCCTTTGATTTGCTGCAGAAATCTCTGCAATTATTGGTAGACTTATTTGTGCCCTAATGTTGAATTACAATAATAGGGAAGCAAGAAAGAAACAATTAATCAGTTTGAAAAATCAAATGAAGTGTCTAGAATTTGCTAAAACACACTTGTTAAAATCTATACCTTCGAATGAAGGATGTCTCTAGTAAAGAGGGTAAGCTTAACACATATTTGGGGAAGATGATCATCAAAATTTATTTGGAGATACTTTTCTCATTTTAAAAACTTAGGTCGAACTATCAACCAGGGGGGCGGGGACGCCCTTATGGTTTGGGATTGTATGGCCGCAAGTGGAGTTGGAAAACTTGTTTTCATTGAGAATATTATGAACCGTATGCTTTATTTATCTATAGTGAATTAAAATTTGAAAGAAGTGTCATATTAATTTAGGTTTAGATGGAAATTTGATATTACAACAAGACAATTGCCCAATACATGCAGCTTATAATGAGAAGTTGTGGTGACTCAACAACTGTAAGCAATAATACATTCTTCATTCCAGCCCTTTGACAACAAAATCATGAAAAGTCTGGGATCAATAGACTATGAAAAAAAACCCCATAAAAACGATCAAACATAATTTAAAACATGTTATATAAGAAAAATGCCATAAAGTATCTTCAGATACATCTAATAAATTTATCTAATCTATACCATAACGCCTAGAAGTAGTAATAAAGGCAAATGGATTTTTGTACATATATAACAAAATATTGAAATTTTATTATTTGCTTAAAACAATAGAAAATGTTTTTCTGCATTATTATTAAAAAATAACTTATTTGTTTTGGCATTTGTATCAAAATATAATTTCACTTACTTGTATTTATGTATTTTCTTGGAAAACTACATTCATTGATTAAAAGTAGGGAAGCATTTTTCAATTTCATTTTCAATTTTTGGAGTCATTGTAAATTAGAAGTTACCAAAGATGATGATCAACAGGTATATCAATTGATTTTCTCAAAATTGTTTGGCTGTTCATTCGAAAACTATAGGTCAGCTTGTTCAAAATGATATAAATTTTGATCGATGCTTGAAGGTTCTGCAACGTGTAATAGCTTTCTTTCGGCAACTGCTTTTAATTAACATGTTATTTATTTCGCTTTTAATTTTAAAAAAATCTACACAGGGCATTGAATTTAACAAAATTCTCTGATTTTTTTTCAATGTTCGTAATAACATTGTTAAATTTGGAATATTAAATTATGAAATAATAACAGTTTTAAAAAAAAATTATAAAAGGAAATATTTAATTTATGATGATTGAAAGAGACTGATATTTCGAAGAAAAGGAACTATTTATTTGGAAAGGAATTAAACATATTTAAGTAGAAATATGACAGTTGTTTATAATTCGTTTCCTTTTTACCTTAGCATTTCTTATTACTTGTACTGTATATAAGTTTGACGAAAATCTTTTCCTCAATTTTTCATTCACTTCTGCATAAGCTGCAATCCTGGAATTTAGCATAACCTTAGTTAGGATAACAATATAATATTCATGAAGTTCTGTAACATGCGAGTCTACTTTACACGCGATTCTTCTAAGGCTTTCTTGATAATCAATCGCTTGTGATATTTGTGGTGGCTATCCTTAAACTGTTGGTAAATTTCTCACTATGCCATGAGGGGGCACAAACCACTTAGACCTTCTGACTTTACCATGAGACGGCGTGTAGGGACAATTGACTTCTGCATGCAAATTGCAAGAGTGCTGCGTGCGCACCTTCCGTATTAATATTTATACCCAAGCAGCTACGAGAAGAGCATAGCAGCAGCAGAAGAAAAGTACTTGCTTTGTTTTGCTGATTTGAATGTGATTCGATTATTCGACTACTGTCCTCCTTCTCATCTGGACATGTTCGAATTTCCTGCACTCCACTGACGGCCCATACCAGCTAAATTCATTCTGGACCAATAAAAGATACCTCCCACCAGAAGACTTATTGTTCTTACTTCACAACTAACTAGAGTTATTTGCGACGTTTCCTGAACCTTACTTGCATTCAGAACTTTGAGGATACTCTACAGTTGACCTATTCTAATTATAAATAAGCTGTTAATTTTGTAAATATTTGAATTAACTTCATTATTCTATCTGAACGAGTGATATTTTCATTTCACAATACTAATTAAATTACAAATAAATATTAATATTTTAAGTATTAAATTATCCTGGATCATTTGCAACCTATTGATCTGAGTCAAGTGATATGAAATATATGCTTACGCATCTAACTAACCCGTCATATTACTCGTAGATAATGCGGTATCATAATTCTTATTTTTCTTTATAAGAAATTCAGATTAATCTTTGGTTCGAAAGACATCTCGATTTCCTGTCTTCTTTCTACTTTGTATCCACGAATCTCTCTTTCCCGAAAAGCGAATTATTCAAGTTTAAATTTTTTTGTAAGATATTATTTTCAAGATCTTGTGGTCAGTGAGATTAGCTGCACGTTCAGCCATTTCCTATTGATCAAATTTTAAGAGTCGTAAAGTTGTTCTCTTGTATGAGTGATTTCCGTTATAACTAAAAATAAAGACGAAATAACGTTAACAAAAGGTGTACACGATCGAGGAAAAGCTCAACATTATAGAATGAATTCAAAAAAAGAAAAGTAAAGGAGAAACTGCCAGAGGATTTCATCTACTTGAGTTTACAGCACGCGTGAATGGGTTAAAAATGAGAATAAACTCCGTCAGTGTCTTGATAAAAATAATAATAAAAAACTAACGGCCAATATAAGGTCTAGAACAGCTGTAAACACCAATCCTGAGAAACATCTGTTTGAATTTTTTATTTTTCTCTCCATCTATATCAATACTAAACCCGTTAACCCACGGTTTAGTAACCATTGACCCCAACTACCACGTGTTAACGGGGTCAGACAGTATTAGGATAGCTATAGTCAACCCAACAATGTGTTATACAACTCATTAAATAACATACAATTCAATCTTACTTCGTCGTTACTTGACCATGGCTCAAAATTATGAGGTCCACTTCCGATAGTTCTCGTGTTGTCTTTGTGCGATTATAATAATACCATAACAAATAATTGATTTTTATATGAAATGATTATAAAATATTTAAGTGACTCGGTACCCTTCAAAAATTACCAAAAAATCGGTTTGTTTTTATTTTAATTTAGTAATAATATTTGAATTATTATTTTTAAATTGGTATATTACTTTTGTATTTACGTAAATTACAAGTTTTCAAAAGTGAAATTGAAAAATGTAAGCAAAAATACTTTGGCAATTGATCACACTCCTTTTCTAGAGATGTCAGTAATTTTATGTTATTTGTTCATCATAACTTTTTGAAAATTAATTTTATTTTGTTTCAATCATAACTGTAACGATTTATTGTTCTTTTTGTGTGACTACAACTTTCATTACAAGCAGTTCATCGTTGATATCTTGAGTTTTGTTTGTAGTGTAGGTACCAAGCTAGTTCGAAATACATTTTATATTAAAAAAAAAGCGCTCTGTTTATCAAGACTATCTTTCATTATTGTTTTTGTTGAAACTGTCAAAGTTTTTGGTGCTTATTTTTTTTAACTGTTGAACATTTCACCTATAAATGTTTCGCGTAAAATGGCGATAGATCATTCGATGCAAATATTCCTAATATTAGAATTCAACAATTATTAAATATTGACCGCTCATTTCGGTACAGCAAATTTCCTTACTGTGAACTTTTTACAAACCAACAAAATGTTTGTCAAACTTAAATGCCCGGACTGTAACAATAAATTAAAGAAACTTTAAAGTTTGATCTTGAGAGAAAAAGTTAGGACTTTCATACACTTTAAATTTAAACTGCTGTTCTTGAGCTTCAAACGTTTGTGTTGTAGAAACATCAAATGAAATACCTGATATGAATTTATGTGTTAGGCAAGCATTCTATAACATCGGAAAAAGCTATTATGTTATTTAAAAATTTTGGGTGTGACCTTGTCTTTTTCATGAATCAGAAACAGCAAATGTGTACAAAACTTCATCGCAAAACTTTTGATGTTGCAGAAAAGACTATGCTAAGAGAAGCATAGAGTGAAGTACGAAATGCATACGAAGCACCTTCTGACGTCCCATTTGTCGACATTAATACTTCATTTGATGGTAGTTGGTTGACTCGGGGCCATACTTATTTTATAGGCAATGATTGTGTTATAAATATGCTTACATGCTAAGTAATTGCTTTTGTAAGGTATACCATAATTGCTCCATTGCAAAAAGAGAATTAGGAGAATTGAGTGAAGAATTTGATATGTGGTTTTAAGAACATAAAATGAGAGTGATATCAATTACAACTATTCATCATTTTCGATGGAAATGCAGGGAGTATTGATACTGAGGGAAGCTTCGTAATCATTTTGATTTTGTTACACTACATTATTATCTGATGGGGATGGCAAAACTTTCAACTATCTATTTGAAAGTAATATTTTGATTCTAATAAATTTTTAAAAAGGCGTTTCAATTGTGGAATATGGATTACAAATGAAAGTTTACATTCTGTGATTTCGTCAAAGTGTCCAAAAGAGATATTTGTACATAAAGATTGTGTGAAACATGGATTAAAAGAAGTCATTTGTGAATTCAACAAAGGGACTTTACAAGGTGTCAAATAGATCCAAAGAACTACTAGTATGTGTTATATTTTTACGAAGCGCATGCATGATCTTGATAGAATCTCGACAAAAAATGTTTAGAATGAGACGAAAAAACATCAGAGACCAGTATGCTAGTAAACTGGCGAAGAAAGCAATTTTTAAAATATAAATATTAGTGAAAAAATGAGGGTGTTACATGTAGAGTAGGATACGTTTGAGGTATAAATAGTAATGCAAATTTTGTAGAATTTTTTCTTTGTAAAATATGTGCATGTATAATATTTAAATTAAGACAGTTAATGTTAATTATTTCATAATTTTTGTTCTTATTCAAAATATATTTTCATACAAATATAATATTCTAATATTATATGAAGCAGATAAGTTTCAAAGTTATTTCATTTATAATAGTAATTATTATTTTACATTTTCCTTCATTTTTCTTGTTCCCCAATTGCAATAAATACCTTGAAAAATGTGATCAATTACTAAAATTATCTACTGAAATTATATGAAAATGCTATTGCTTCAAAGAAAAACACATAGCTAATGATATGAAATGGTGTTTTAAATTAACCGAAGCATGTACAGTTTATTTTTTCAGAGTTATAAACTTTGAAGGGTTTTTTCTCAATGTGTGTTTTTTTAATACATCAGTGCATTTAAAATGCTACTACTTCCTTAAATATTTATCACTCACTTCCTTTTTTTCCTGTGTGTTATATAGTATAATACATCTAATAAAATTAGGGACCCATTTTGCAAAATAATGAATACTTTTTTTTTTAAAAAAAAATTAAATCTTATGAGATATCGGTGTTTTTGCTGAATTTTAGTATACATATTAACATTTTATTTTTGTTCAACAAAACTAAATAGGTTATTACAAAATAGATCCCTAAAGTTGTTTAAACAATCCTTAAGAATATTACAAAAAGTTTCATAGAAAAATATTAAAAATACAGGAGGAGGAGTGTATTGAAACTTTTAAATGCATAAATAAAAAAAAAATGTTTAAAGAGCACCGAGTTCCCTTAACATTTGTAAAAGTGCTTCCCTGAAAAAAAAAGTTGCCATTACTTTTTTAAAACATTAATAATAAGTCTTTTATTTGATATTATTGCTGTGTATTTATTTTTTCAGTAATAATTTATCTCTGTTAATTTTATCATTTCAAAATTTTTTAGCTTCCCTTTTTCTAAGATTCTGCTGAGATGGTTGTATAGAAATATCTCCTTTTGAAGATAAGGATACCCTAAATATCTAGTGGAAAGGAAATAATCAAGATTGAAAACTCTTGTTGAAATATCGACCTCATTTGAAATGATGTCTTAATTAGCCTTATGTATTAATTGTAATTACTAGAACCATGTCCAATGACCCAGCAATTTTAGGGGAGATTTACAACTGTATTGGATTTCGAATTAAAACTTGATTCTAGCGACGTTTTGGATATTGATCGTACTTTCATTTAAGTCGCAAATGATCCTGCTCGAGCTTCATTTTGCCTTAAACGCATTTATCCAATGACAAGAAAGTACTGAGAAAAACTGGGGTTCTGTTACCTTTTTAATAACATAAGTGTTAAGCGATTTTCAAAAATTTTCATATAAAATAAAAATAAAAAAACTGAATAATTTTAAAATTTAATAAATTTAAAGACAAACAGATCTATAAATTTTATTCATGCAGAAGGGGGGAGGGATCTGGTATGTATTGATTGGTAAGGAAGTGATTTAGTAGCTTATGGGTTGTGTATTTGAAGCTCTATTCCATTGGAAAACTCTTTTATGGAATAAGTAAACCCAACGTATTTTAAACATTACTGGGTTCTTGGGTCCTTGTTAAGTATGGAGGTGAATTTTTAACCGTGGCTTACGTCTAAGTTCCTTTACATTGTTACGTTGGCTGCTTCACTCTTCAATTAACACTTGTGATATTATTCGAATAAAAAATTTCTCATACTAAATGAAACATGACTTATTAAGATAAATTATAATTATTGAAGTATAAAAAATATAACTGAGGAAATGCCTATATGCAGTGATGCATTGAATAAGGATGTTGGTTGTTTAGTGAGTGATAAAGATAGTATGATGAAGTTATCAAGAGAAAAATTTGTATTAGACCTGCGTTAAGTAAGAAGACTTAGGAGAGAAAGCAAATAGGATCTAAAAAAAGTCAAGGATTCGGACAGTCATTCCTAAATCTAACCTGACTGGTTAGGTAAGATAAAGATATATATTTTTTAAAAAGTGTGTCATCATACGAGTATAGAAACTATTGCCACAGAGAATTTAAGCTAGGATTAAATATCGATTATTCGTAAATCTGAATAAAATAACTTGATTTTTTTACTATTGTAGTCTCTGCAGTCAATTTACTGTATTTAAAAGTGACTGTTTTAAATTACTAATGGAAGGAGAAGGAAGTAATAATAGCGACATAACCTTAACATAGAATTACGAGAAGGGATACTAACAGCCTGTTGAACGCTTAAGCCCCTTAAAAACACGTACATGAGATAAATATTAATTGCCATACACTTCTTGCAATAAATAGTAAGTTTCAGTGGCTGTTTTTTCAAGTATCATGAGAAAATTCACAACAATTCATTGTTCACTTATTCGAAACAAACAAAACAAAACAAAATATCTTATGCGAATGAAGGCTACGGGTATACGGGATTTGTTTACAGAAACGTGAGACATTTCATTCGAAAGAGGAGGCTTCACTCTAAGTAGCAGTCGGTCGCTGGCGTTCG
This sequence comes from Nephila pilipes, assembly GCA_019974015.1. NCBI lineage: Eukaryota > Metazoa > Arthropoda > Arachnida > Araneae > Nephilidae > Nephila > Nephila pilipes. The sequence goes on from BMAW01055655.1 coordinate 130,766, forward strand.
GCGTACGCGTACTTCTTTGGTAACAGCGTCAGTCTTGTTATTTAATAGCTACACCTCGCATACATCAATGCCTTGATTCCTATAAGTCACGGTTCATTTACAAGGCGAGACTCTCAAATCAAATAACATCCTAAAGTATCCTAGAAGATTAACTGAAGAGATAAACGCGTGAGAACCCGTTACAAGTTTTACTATACAATTCCGAGCTAATTTAACTTTTAGCGATTTTTTGTAAAATGAAACATTGAATAAATTTGCAAAACACTCATACTTCAATTATTTTTAAATTTTTTAGGGAGTTCAGCAATGCTTTTTCTGTTTCGTTAATGAAATATTTTTATTTAAAGTAATAAAACAAAATAAATAGGTTATATGGCAATGAAATAATTTTGCTAACGTGAAGAAAAAGACGGAGAGACTGGAGGATGTATGCATATATTGTCAAACAAGTGTGTTTGAAAAATGAAAGCAAAACAAATGATTGGAAATAAATAGTAAAAGTAATGATTCCCTTCTAATAAACCAAAACGAAGTTGAAGGCTATTTTTCATATCTTGGAGTTACAACAGATACTGATGAAGAGATAAAAATTAGAATTAGAAAGGGCAACATTCACTCAGAACAATACAAAAATTCCAGGGAACCTTATGTACAAGCATCAAATTTAAACTATATGTGTTCAATGCAACAGTATTAGCAGTTTTTCTTTATGGAAGTGAAGATTGGAAACTCATTAAATCACAAGAACAGAAATTAAATGCCTTTTAAGCTACTTACCTCAGAAAGATCCTTAAAATATATTAGCCTGATAAAATTTCAAATATTAAACTGTATACTGAAACATTTGCCAAACCTATTTTCACTGAAATTGAAAAAACAACGCTAGACCTGGATTGGACATATACTTAGAACGCCATCAAATAATAATAATAGAATTGCGCTGACACTGGCTCTGGATGGTAAGAGAAAGAAAGGTCAAATACCGCATGGTGCCGTATGACTATAGAAGAGAAGAATTCTTTTGGATGGCCCAGTTGGGGAAGTATACGGTGAGGAGGATGCAGAACTGGATCGAATTAAATGGGGGGCAGTTGTTCTAACCTCTTGCACCAGTTGGGTGTGAATTGATTGATTGATGAAGAGGGAATATGTGATTATTTTCTAAAAACGTAGCCTAGGTTGATGCTTAAAGAGTTTTCGAATGTTACTTTGTTAAAATGTTAAAATATGGTATATTTGATTTGTGATATGTTTCACCTCTGTGAATTTAAACTTATTACAGGGTCATCTCAGAATTATGTGTGTGATCCTATATCAAGGAATTCGCAAATGCTAAATTTAGTAGGAGGAGGGCAAACTTCACAAACGCTAAAAATGTACCAAAAATATTTTTATCTCTTTGAAACACACTTCATTTATTACAAAACTTCTAGAAACGTTTTTCAAAGCAGTACTCAAACTATTATCTTTAAAATAGATGTTATTTATAACATCGCATCATTTATACTACTCAGAATCAAAAACCACTTAGGATCAAGTACATTTTCTCAAACTTTTTTTTAACGTAAAATAATATCTAAACCTATTACTTTTGTTATATTGTTATTTTTAATAGGTTTTTTTTTTTTGTTTTTGTTTTTGTAAAAATAAGTATTTTTTTTTGTTTTATAATTGTTGGGTTGGAATTTTGAGGGGAGGGGGTAGACAAGAAAGTAAATTGCTTAAAAATGTCAACAAGAGTTTGTTTCTTAGACAGTTTATTTTATATTTTTCAATTTTTTTGAAACAACTTCGTTTATAGAAAATATTTTGAATATTTTTGAGGAATCGGGGAAGGAAATTCCTTCCTTTTTAAAAGAAACATTGAAAAGAAAGGAAAAGTAAAAATAAAACAAATTTTTATATTTATGCAGGAAAAAAAAAGAATGAAAAAAGCTTCCTAATGTTGTACTTATAGGAAACCAAATAAAATGCTGCATTTGACAGAACAAAAATAAAAAAAGACATTTGTACAAAAGATTAGATATATTCGAAAATGAATTAGGGCTTCAACTTCTTTTTACACCTTTTCAAAATAATTTAAAAGTCACACAGATAACTCCAGAAAAATTAATTTTTTAAAAAGCGAGTTTTAAGCAACAGCATAGCGTAATGTGTAAGATTTCTAATCTAGTAATTTTAATAATAATATTCAATCTCCATAAAAAAAAGTAAAACTCTACACATCTCCTTTGTTCCCTGTGCAACACACTCTATTAAAGTCTTTACAACCGTCTACTTGATATATTCCTCTTTCTAACCTCGCATCTTCTTAATTAAGATAAAGGAGTCCACTCAACTCTCTCCAATTGCTCATGTAGTCCGTGATCAAGACACGGAATTAAATTAAAAGAGGTTCACCTAGTTTGTAAAACAGAAAATTGGTACTAGGGTCAGTTTAATGTTCCTTAGCAGTAATATCACCCAGGAGTGCGAAAGGCTCCGAGTTTTTTAATGAAGTTTAGTGGTATTGCGTCTGTTTGGGATCTTAATTCTTTTAATAGACTTATTTATGTATCTAAGAATATTGAGCTGATGAGAGTCTAAATGAATAGTTTAACCACTTAATGAACGAACTAATTTTGAAATAGTTTGGTTAAGAGATAATAAATTTTTTTATTGAGGGAACTCATTAATTACATTTCGATGAAAGGGTCATTGTCATTAAACTTCATTTGTTGGTTTTATCAATAGTATTTGTCGTTTGCGCTCATTTTTCAGAAGTTTTCCTAATTTGAGAAACGGAATAATAACCAGAATGTTTATAAATAAGCTGAATACTTCGTTACCGAACACTGTTAATTGAAAACATTTAATTCCAAAGCAAGATGTGATAATATATATATATATATATATATATATATATAAGATAAATCAAAGTTTTCTCCCTTCTTTGAAAGTAAATATTCTCGAAACCAGTCTTTTTAAACTTAATCTACTTTAACTTCTATTTTGGAATCGCACGAATCTTGTTTCCGTGTTAGCTTCTCGAGCACCTTTAACTGCTGAATGAACAATTTTGAAGAGAAATCCCAATTTTCTTCAGGATGAAAGTTTTTTTTAATCGTATAAAGCTCTCTTCTGACAATCGACAACAGCCAATCGGAAACTAGTTTTCAAACAAAACCTTCAATAGGAATTCAAACACGACAGAATGTTAAAAGTACATCTTAACCCAAGTTTTCTCTTCCACAACTCTGATACGAGCTTGAAGGCCACGAAAAAAGTTTCACTTGAATGTGATAACGCGCAATTTTTCAAATGAGCCTTACCGCGTATTGCATTCTACATTTGCACTCTAATTTGTCTTGGCGGAGAGAATTACTATCGATTATTAATTGAATTACACACACACACACACACATGGTACTTCGTTGTGCTCCTTTTGTTTAAATTTGTTTAATTCTTAAATTGTTTATTATGATTCTTTTGGATCTTAGGGTTTTTTAAAATTAAAGTTAATTCAAAATTATTTAAAAGTGCATTTTGGTTGGATTTTTTCATATTTTTTTTAAGTTGTTTTTTTGGTTTCTTTTTATCTCTTGTTTTTTGTTTAAATAGCATTAAAAATGTTTAATGTTTATGAAATGCTTTAATATATATATATATAAATATATCTGTGTGTGTGTGTGTGTGTATTGTGTGTGTGTGTGTGTGTG
>BMAW01055655.1:134568-159594 GCA_019974015.1 Nephila pilipes
GTTATTTTAATTTCTTTTGTAATAAAAATTAATAGTTTTTTTTAAATATGCAATATAGATTTCATTATTACTTTTTTGCACGATTTTTTTGGGAAAATATTTAGAGTTTTTTCATCTTATACGATTTTTCAAAGTTGTGGAACATATCCCTGAATTTACTATTAGTCACAAGCATTTTTTTTACACGAATTTCTTTTGCGCGGTTTTCTGAGGAACGTATATACCGTGTAAAAAAAGAGTTGTATATATATTCATGTACACTCAAGAATTTGCAAAATTCTATTCATCGACCAGATTTGAGATTCCTCTGATAGTGCATTAAAATAGTGATTTTATTCAGATAATTTGGTCTTAATTGCTCAGTATTTTGCGTTAGAGAAGAATAAAGATAATTGAAATATTTATACAATAAGTAGGTGACACACGAATTTGTTAATTGAGCGTAATATTTACTTATGCTAAATTGGATCATATGTAAAATTGTAAATAAAGCACAATCGTGTCAGACCATTTGATATAATTTTGAAGAACAGTTACAAGTAATTGCTTTACTGTGATATTGAGGTATGTTGTAAGTGATAATGCAGTAGAATAGCTTATACAAATGTAGAGAGTAAAAGGTTATTTTGTTGAGATAAAGAATGTAGTATAATGTGAATTTTTCAATTAAAGCTTTTATTTTTGTTTAATTATGAATAAATTAAAATTATTATAATTCATGAATAATATTTAAACAGATTATTTTTCAATTCAGACTTCCAAAGATTAGTTGAGAAAAGTTGGTTGATTTCATTTCAAAAATCATTCGTGAAAATATTGGTTTAAGAAGGATTTCGCAAGAACATCTTATTCGATAAATGTGTATCAATAAATAAAACAAAATTTACATGATTTATCACTTTAAATGATAATCCAATATCGAAACTATGCACTTTAAGCAAGTGCTGATTATTTTTGAAAATGCGTATAATGGGTTTCCTAAATGAATCTAAAAAATTTTATGATATACGACTGCGTAAAAGCGGAAAAATTCAAAAGAAAGGACATAAAAATATGAGAAAATAATTGTGTTAAAAGAAGATTGAATTAGGAACCAGTGTTATTTTTTTTCTTACCGACTTTAATATACCTGTAAATATCTATTTTTTTTTTATTTAAACCATTTTTAAAGGAATTTCTTTTTTTACATCCACAATAGTGTGTAGTGAACTAAAATTCTTTATTTGTCATGGTTATTAGTTTTAGCTGCGGTGTAATATTTTCTTAAGAAAATTCAAATTGTGTTTATTTTTAAAAGCAATTTTAAAATTTTCTTTTGGAAATTTAGAACTCTAAGTTACTTCCTTAGAAAGCTATCCTGTTCGTAAAAATAACATTTTATATAATGCTTTTTATTTTACGAGCTAGGGGATACTTTTTTATTCATAACCCAAGCTCGTATCTGTTTCATGAGACTCCAAACTCCTGCTGCTGACAAATTCTATTTTTAAAACAGATGCTTTTGATACTGAAAAGTTTTTCTTTCTATGTTTGGCATAATCGATATAATATGCGAAGAGAAACTATGTCTGCCTTGATTTTTATGATGGAGCTTAAGCCTTTATAGAAGGACACCTATATAAGTCTCGAGGTTCTACTTTCTTAAAAAAATTTTGGTACTGTTCTTGACACATCATACGTTATTTTATCAACAATAAATATTTATTCTATGTAATTGCAAAAGCGTCAAACTGAAAACGTTTAACTTACTCAAGCGAAAGAAAAAAAAAAATGGGTGAAGTTTCCCTCAGCTCAAAACAAAAAAGGCATAAGTGATTCCATTTAATCATTATTGACATAGTTTAAAGATTAATCATGTAAAATATTTATAAGAAATTCTTAAATGGATTTAGAAATCGCAATTGGGAACATTGTTTTAGTAAATTTTAATGAATAGATAAAGGTAATTTAAATGGAGAAAAAGACATTGCTTAAAGATTATAAAGATTTTAAATTGAAAAAGATTAAATTAAAAAGCAATTAACTTTAAACTGAAAAGCAATTATTTTTCATGCATTGATATATAAAAAAAGTTCCATTATAGAAATCAATTTTAAAGTAATAATTGGATTCTTATAATTGTAAGAGGTAGTGTATTTTAAAACCTGAGAATATTTATAGTTTCGATGTGTGTCCATTATATATGAACATTTATTATAGGAAAATATTGAAACCTTCTACTGGAAAATTACGTTAGATTTCAAGATCGGAAAATAAGTATTCTTTTATCAATTACGCGGAATAGTTATTCCGCTTTTTTATTTTGATTGTACGTTGATTTAATAAGAAATTCGATCGGCCGGTATCGGTGTCAAGGAGGTTTTTTATTGTAAAAATGAAGGTCTCTTTTTCCGAATATTACCTTTATTTATTAAGGAAAAAAAATATGCATACTATTTACAAATGATATACGTTGAACTCCAAGGGCATGACTAGAATCAGTTTACGCCTTCTTTCATTTGTAGCACAAAGCACAATCACATTCGGCGGTGTATGCTTTCGCCTGTCGATCTTAGCGACATTTCCACTCGGAGACAGACTCAAAACTAATTGCTCTCTCTTGAGACAGGGTCAAAAACTACTCGTAGGGCCATCTATGACTAATAAAATGATGCACCAAAAAAGGCTTGTTATTATGATTAAAAAAAAATAATCCTACGTATATTCTAAAGTTAATTCTAAAAATAGAGCTTTGAAACATTCCTAGAATTTGCGCATTAAAACTTATTTCGAGAAAGAAGGCGGAAAAAAAAAATACTTGGAATGTGGGAGAAGTAATATAATTAGAATTGCTGTACTGTAAAAGTATTGAACAGTTTCAGTTATATTGGGGAATTATAAGTAAATTGATCAAAGTTTGAGATTTTATAGTGCAACAAAAGACATTTGCACAAATGTGACTCAAGTTACCCTTTTTATTAAAAATGGCAATTAAATTACTTATTTCCCTGACGCAAGCATTCAAATATGGGTATAAAGAAATAAGTTCATCTGAGAAAGGAATCCAATTTCTAAAATTCAATTATTAATGTAATAGGAGAAATTGTGGTCCAAATTGTCGAAAATATATTTGTAATTTTCCTTGCTTTTAAAATCTTTTCCTTCTAAGCGTTCAAGAAAAAAATGAGGATGTGTCGAATGCACTCCCACATCTGAAGTCACATTCAAAAAAGCATTTTTTTTTTACTGTGATAAGTTCCTCGACAATACTCTTCAAAATCAGCACTTGCAGAGATGCTGAGAAAGAGATATACGAAAAAATTAAAAGATTTCTGTAGAACATTTTTTTTCCTGGATTTCCCTTTTTGACAGCTGCAGTTTAACAAGTATTCGTTGTAAAGAAATAGTTTATGTATATATATATATATATATATATATATATATATATATATATATATACACGTATATTCACTTTATTTTAATAATAATTGAGGAATACTTATTATTCGTTAATCTCACTTCCATTTAATAGATTTACATAAAATAGCATTCTAGTTTTTATAAATATGTTTATATTAATTATGAGTAAAAGTAAATGTGATTTAAAAAGCAGACAAGTTTGTATGTGAATGAAAATACACAAATGAAAGTTAAACTCCCAATAAAAACAAACGTAAAAAATATACCAAAAACATCTAATGTGAATACAAGAGCAGTTATTATAATAAATGAGAGATAATTAAGTCAGAAAATCGTCGGAAAAAAAGGCAATACAATGTACTCAATTTATTTCTAGTTGGAATAAAACGAACAAAGCTTTATAAAACTCAATTTTGACTAATCATGTAATTTGCAAGGACATGGGAAGAACAGAAGAGAAATGTATTTGACAGTCTTTAACTTTAATACGATTTCTTAACTATAAGAACTACTATAAATCTCAATCTAATTTGTACCGCTATTAAACGTAAGAGCTTTTTATGCCTTTTCTTCAAAACCGAGGAAGTTATAATGTATGCAATTCCGAAAGAAACGAGATGAAAGACTTCTTCCGCTAGAAAAATCATTAATATACTATATTCTGCGTAAAATGTTCTTAATTTGATCTTTAAGAATTCAAAGAAAGATTTAAAACCTTTTTCGGAGGGTTCCTTTTTGTATCCGTTGAATATAATGAATTTATGTATTTTAACATATTTCTTCGCTCTGATAATGAATTCTTTGATTAAATAGAATATATTTCAAAGGTAATTCGAAGTAATAACTTCTGAAAAGCTTGAGAAATTATTATACTTTTAAACTACAATGTAACATTTCTTTCCGCTAAAACTCGGGTAGTTTTTTAAACCTTCGAATAGGTTATGGAATCTTACACTTTCATTCGTATCACGTAAATCTGAGAATAGTTTTGATTGCTAGTATCTCATGCATGTTGGGTACTTTGTCTTTTAGAGAAGATTCAGCAAAAAATCCTATTTCCGCTGATTCAACACATAACAAACAGTAGGAGTGAGGGAATTTAGAAATAAGGAATATTTTCCCTTTTTTTTACGCAACTTTTAGTTACTTTATACTGCTCAGTATTCTTTTACGGAATAAGCGTTCTAATAATCGAATAATTTCTTCATTATGTAAAATACAATAACTCATTCAAATTAGGAAAGCACAAAGTTTTATTTTTACTTTAGTTTCAGTTTTGACGAAGTATTTGGACTTATCCCACGTCATAGACGTTATTTTGTTTATATACCTTTTTTCCTTCTCCTCTTCCCATTCTCTCTAATTACACACATATATTTTGGTCATGAGTCCACTACTCCTGACTACTGAATATATATATATTTAAATAAAATAAAATATTTTAGCATCGAAAGTTCTTGGAAAGTAAAAGATTTGTCTATTTAAGAGTTGTTTGCACGAAATAAGTAAAAAATTAACTATTCGCAGATAGTTCAATTGTTTGTGTGTTTAGGAAATGTGTTTAATTCTATTTGTTATTGAGATAAGTTGAAGTTTCTTTATATTCTTGAGTTCCGGTGGCGAGTTAGTAACCTATCGACATTCATAGTATTGTTGTCATTCTATGATACGAAAGAAACTATTTTGATTTTTCTTAACTAACTCTTTCTTGGATCAACATTCACTGAGTTCCGATGACTCCGATCATAAATAACGATGCAGAAGGTGGCACAAATGCGTCCCCCATTACCCAACCTGGATTCGGATCAGGAGTTGGAATGACAATTCTGTAAATTCAATTTTTCGACAGTCTTTGCAAAAATAAGTAACATGAAGGAAGGCTTATTTAACTATAAAATAGTAAGTCTATTGGCTGTGCGTTTTGGAGAAACCAAACATGTATTTTTTTGAAAATATTTCCCCCTTATTCATTATTTTCTTACAAAATTACCGGTTGTTGTAGCCGAAAGGTCATGGCGTTTTTCTCGTCGAGGCAGGAGTTCGAGTCCAGATTTCGTAAAATACCACCATTTAGTGGTGCTAAAGTACATCACATCTGTAGAGGATCCAAGTCATCACGTTGGTGTGGAAGTGTGGAGATTAAAATTTCTGCTCACAAGTGTCCTCGTGGTCACTTGAGTGGGGTTCAAAGTTATGAGGTCCGTCTCCAACAATCATCGTAATGCTTTTGAGTGAGAAGTTAATAACATAATCAATCTTTTATAACAAGGACTATTTTAGGAGTCCCATTTAATTTTTTTTTTTGAAAGAGCCGTTTATTGAATGTTGCAACATGAATAATGTAAAATTTCCCAACATTTATTCATTTTCCTCCAAAACGACATTATTTCATGAATTTTCTTCCAAGACAAGTGAGTGGGTAAAAGTAGAGGATTATGGCGCAAGAGCCAAATATGGCTATGCTACGCCAAGTAATGTATTTGTGACCTAGAGGTCTGAATTATTAGGGGAAAAAATTGGTTAACAAGAAAAAAAGTCGAAAATCTAGCCTAAAAAATCTTGAAGCCTTCATTATTCGTATGACATTGTAAACTTTATTAGAAAATAGTCACTTTTTGTTTTCAATTGCTTCTTCCACTTCAGATGGCTCTATCGAAGGAATCTTTTGAGACGCTCTTCTGTCAATAATTGTCTCGGTAAAATACATTTAAAATAAATTTTTGTTAGCTTTGGAATTAGTGTTTTCCAAAATTCCTCGTTTCGTTGTATACACATTGTTAGAGTGTCCTTTATTAACTATATATAAAGGTTACTCTCTTCATGCTGTGCAACGTACACAAGAAATGCATCTATTCCGCATTCAAAAAGTAAGAGGAGTAATATCCAACTGATTTTGTCTGAGTCTCTATGGTTGCCGTACGTTACCCCCCGGTAAGGATATCAGTAAAAAATTGTCGGTGGTGAAGACCCCTCCCCCTTTTACTCATTTTATAGCTTGAAAGTATCTTATTGTCCCCCTTTCCCCAAAAGCTTCTAACCACTCCCTTTAACTACCTTCTGCAGGCTGAGAGGATTTTCCAATAGACATTCTCACTGCTTGAATTCTAAGCTTCCATGGCGTTCTGCTTGCACCATGTTCACAAAGAATAAACGACTTTTGAATACTAAGGATTCAATCAAGGGTTATGTGTTCAATCAACGTCAGATTACATATTGCTAAGTCACTCTGAATAATAAATATAATAAATTGGTGTAAAAGTTATTTATGAGATAATGTGTTTACTAATTACTAAAAAAACAATAATTTTTGGCAAAAAAGAAAACGTGATTATAGAAAGCGCGAAGTTGGAGCTTTTTGGCCGGTTCCCTGTCTTCCGGCTCCAAATAGACAGGTGCCTTCATTTTTTTTTCGGCACTTGAATCCCATTTCTTTTTTGGTTCGATGATGAAATTTTCGTTGTATTTCTGCTGTGCGCCGATCAGCTGCTTTGTGAATTCGAACCTTTCTTTCGATCTGAATTCGAGTGGTTAAAATCAACTTTTGGTTTCTGAAAAGTAGAGGTTGAGTGAAGAATTAGGTCTAGTGACCAATTTTGGACATCACAAATTTCTTGGAAACCTTTTTTGTAACTTTTTTTTTGTTCCTTTCCAGATCTTAGACTAATACTTTATAAATTCCTTTAATTTATATATTTCTTTGCTTGTTTTCTTTTTTCTTCGCTGCTTCATTTTATATTTGCATTGGGTATGAGGAAATTTCTGGCATCGAAGTCCAGTGAGATCCCAGTCTTTCGCAATAAATCAACTCCCATTATACAAGGATATTTCATGTCTTTTATTACTGTTTAAACTGTCATTTTCTTTTGAAATGTCCAATACCGAGTCATGGTTACGAGTTCACGGCCGGGGTTATTAGCATGGAATTGGGAGTTCGTCCCAATGACTCTAAAGACCCAGTGCGTAGGGGAGATAATGTATATTCTAACTATCTGTTGAGATTCCAAGTTCTTCCAAAGGCGTGGTGTAAAAGCTCGGAGAGGGAGATGCCAGCTCAAGTGCCGTCCTTGTCACTTGACCAAGGTTTTAAATTGCGAGATCCGTCGCCAAAAGTCCTCGTGTTGCTTCCACTTGCAACGTTAATAAACGATCAACATAATTATTTAATAAAAAAATATTAATTTCTTATTTACATTAATAATATTTGCTTACTCTTTGGAAACAGGCATAAATAAAAAAAAAATGCTTGAAAATCTAAACGAGCTTTGTATGGTACTGTTGCCTCACTTAAAAAGTGTTGTTCGTAGCATTTGGAAAAAAGCATTTTTATATTTTAATGTAAAATGAAACTTGAAAAAGATAAAGACAAATCAAGATAAAAGTTTTAAACCTGAAAAAGGTAAAAGTTTCACTGTACTGTCCAGAAACTTTCTTTTTCTAAATGCATTACTACAATTATATATATAATTCTAAAACTGACTAATAAGGCAATAAAACTAAAAGAAGCGAACTGCAATAATTTATACTGAAACAATTTTTGTAAGGGGGGCTTATTTTTATAAATAAATTTGACTGAAAAAGATCCACAGTTACTTGTCGATTACGTATTCTTTATTTCTACATGAATTTCTGAAATAATGAGGAGTTACTCATAAAGTAAGCTTAATTTCAGGGAAAAATTATGATGAATAGAATACACAGTTTTATGGTAATGTATCCATTTTGTAGAAATAAAATTTTAGTATGCAATTAGTTTAACTTTAGTACGATTAATTAATAAACAAATTTAGTACTTCAAAACCATTACTAATTAAATATATTTGTGTAAACTATTCAGTAATTATTATATTGATTGCTTTTATAAATTAAATTTGGACATCTTTTTGAAAATAATATAAGGCAACATTTCTGTTGATAGACACCTGGCAACTTTCCTCATTCATTTTATTGTTTTACATTTTTATTCACAACAATTTTCCCTCTTTTATTTGTTTCTTATTGTCCTTTATTGCTGTTATTAATATTTTCCTTATAAAAATAAATGAAGTTTATATCGTTAATCTTCAACACTTTTAATTGTCCTATCCTCCTTTAAAATTTGTTTTTACCTGGGGAAAGAAACTTTAGATTCTTTTAGCGTATTCTCCTTTCTTACGCACCTCCCCCCCCTTTTTTTTTAAAAAAAAAGACAAGTCTTCAGGATAATAAATCTAATGGCCCTTTCAACTTTACAACTCCATAGTGTCTCCCATTACCTCTATTGACATAAGCACCAATATAGATATCTTTATGGCCTAAGTGGAAAATTCCAGCCAACACCAATATACCCAAAACCTTGAAATACTCAACGCCATCTATGGGAGTAAATTAGTTTTTTTTATTCACCGAGAGCTACCTTAAGGGAAGATACGAGAATAGTTTACATTACAACTGTTTCGTCTCGAAGAAGGAGGACTGTTTCTATACCAAAGCTCATTGTGCCTCAACAGGAACTACATTATGTGTTACTATGGTGCACAGCAGTATGCACAATCAATGAATCGATGCAAAACGGATTCTTTGAGTGTATCCATCTTAATTGCCAACACAGAAATACACGTTCACGCTATGCAATAGAACATGTTACCAGCAACCGTCTCCTGTGCTCTTCACAAACGTGTCCCAGTATGCTTGGGAATGAGATTCAGGATGTTTGTTGATCGGAAGAGACGCCATTTACTACTAATCTAACATTGTTCAGATATACAGTTGTAGAAGATGTGGGATCATGGTTTGGGCTGGAAAACTTTTGGGTGGTCACACTGACCTGCATAGGCTCCACAGAGAAATTTTAAATGATGTGAAATATGACAAGATCATTGTTCCACGTGTCCTTACGAATGTTTGTGTCTATGGCAATACATTCATCCGACTAGGTGAAAATGTCCAACTCCTCCGAGCCAAGTTTGTTGATATATATCTTGAAAGTTGAATTTTTTAGTGGGTGGAATAACAGCTCTATCTATCTCTGAAATTTAAAGGGTCTCAGGACCCTTCAATGCCAAAATTCTCGATTGTTTGGAAAAAATAAGTAAATGTTAGAGCCCCACTTTTTCGGAACGTTTTGGTGCTGGAATTTTAACGATGCTGCAAAACTTCCAGAGGTATAGAGAAAAATTAATCTTGTTTAACTAGTTTTTTTGTTACTTTCCAACTTTAACTTCATTTTCCTTAAAAAGGTCGCGCTTAAGATTTCTCAGATACTTTTTATCGTATTCATATTAATTAAATATTTCATACACATATTCAAAATAAGTTTTTTTTTTACTTACACATTAAATTTTAGACAAATATTAACAGGAAATATTTTATCTGAATTTTAACTTGGTTTTTCTAAGAATTTCAAAAATTTTTTTTAATAACAATACTTAAAAAATTCTGAAATTTTTAAAGAGCATGTACATTTTTGAAAATTTTCTACTAAATAAAATTAATTTTGCAAATTTTGTTCAATGTTGTATTTCAGAATCCCGTGAAATATTGATTTTAATAATTTTGGAAAAAAAGTTCAATTTATTTTTCTTTATAACTTTGTAAAGTTTCCTTTAACTTATAATGAAAATATGAGAAATGTAAATGATATTATGTCATGAAATGTAAATGATATTATGTCACAAAAGTATCAAGTTTCTGATATGATTCATTGGATTCAAGAATGATTTTTTTCTCTCATACACCATATAATAGTTAAGACTCCTGGGACAACTTAATACGATAGAACATCTTTAGGACTACCTCGGATGGATAACTTAATGCCACCTTCGAGGTCGGTAAATGAACTGAATTGCTCCTTGTATGGTGTAGAGAGTGGTTCCCAAAATGGGTTCCGTAGGACCCTAAGGTTCCACGAAAAAATTTAAGGGTTCTGCGAGACAAATTTTATTTGATTTAAAAAATAATAATGGTGTTTAATGTATTCACACATTTTCCTCGGAAAGTTTACAATCGACTCCCAAAATTTATGCAATTTTTTTTGTATGTGCAATATACCGGTGTATGGATGTTTAATCGAGATCACACTTTCAATCCTAACAATAGATGGCCATAGTGGCAGATTCTAAACTTCTTTTCCGGGATACTGCTTTGGCGATTGTCTATCGGAGATGGCTAAACGATTGTCTAGCCAAGGGACATAGACTCTATGTCCCTTGGCTTCTTATAACAACAACACCAGTTGATCCATACAAATAATTACATATTAATTTTGAAAAGTCTTTAATCAAAAAGTATTCAAGGCTCCGCTATCATTGGCGACAAATATTGAGGTTCCACGACCAAAGTAGTTTAGGGACCACTGGTGTAGAGAAACTCTTACAATGCTTTCCATTACAATATTCGACAGATTCATAGACAATATAGAAAGTAGATATCTCCTATATATTACAAGCAGATAAGTACATTAATCGGAACGTTGGACTATCCGTGAGTTTTTCTTGACTAACAGTTCAATTGAAAAGTCCCCGGTCATAAAAGAAGAAAAAAAAAAAACTTTCATTTTCAAACAATCAATTTGTTAATGAATTAACTTTTTTTTTCGAATTATTTCAATATTTTAAAATTTCTACTACTTCCATAGGTTTTAATATTTCTGAAGCAATTTTTTCTCAATTTCTTAGAAATGTTTCTCACAATTCTGTGCACGGGTTCAGTTGTACAAGTGTTATTTATAGTTATATAAATGTTTTTTTTTTATCACATGCTACAAAAACAGTAAAAAGCAACATCTGTATCTAAGTCTGTGGATTATTTGAAGAAAACTATTTATCTTTATTTTTATTCCTTGCACAAAATTACAAATTATTTTATACAAAGCAAACGGAAATGTTCATATTAACTACAGAAATAGGACTTCGTATTTTAAGTTCATGGCCGTCGTGAAAAATGAAACGCTGAGAAAAGTAGTTTAAAATTTTGAAAGTCACTGAAATATGATTTGGCCCGCTGATAAAGAGAATTTAAATAACTAATTAAATAATGTAGCTCTAGAAGTGAAAATTTGTATAAATATTAAGAAAAGAAATGGAATTAAAGTAAGGTAATAATTTTTTCCATATTTGGTCATTTTTAAGGTACTGTGCCCTAAGCCTTTGGAAGCCAGCCTCTCATGTGTGTAACAATAAAGTATTTTTCAGAGAAGCTAAGACAAGCTCTATAGATTTAAGTATCTTTGCCAATTTTATTATTTTACGAAATTAATAATTTTCGGCAACGGTTTAAATATTGTATTTTTTACTAAAATAAACATTCTCTCTTTGTCTAAAAACTGGATACTGTACTTTTTTATCGAATTTTTCAGAAGATTACATAAAAATTCCATTATAATTTAAATTCTTTTTTTAAAAAAAGGCTATAGATCAGCATTTTAAAAATTTGCGTGACAGTATAATTTTTTATAAAATGCGATAGAAAGTAAAAGTACTTTTAGCTAAAGTACTTGTAAAATATGAAAAATGTTTCTGTGAAAACAAGTTTGCGATTTTAACTCAGATAGTTCTCAGACAACAATTTTTGAAAACTAGATTAGCAACTTCATTAACTTTTTTTAGTTATTCTAAAGAAAACTGTAGCTCTAAATTGAAGGATCTCCTGCAACAATGTTTTCACTCGTAATTTCTCTCTTAAAGTATAAAACCTTTTAGCTTCTACATAAGATAGTCTATACCCCAACCATTCACTTCAACATGTTTCGCTTTCTTAGAGTATAAATAGGAATTTATCTGAACATTCTGGATATTTTTAAAATAAAGTATTGACTCTGTATGTAAGAATCTATGTCATGTAATTTTTCTGGCAATTTAAATTGCGCTACATTCTTAATACACACACACACACACACATACTACACATACATATATATACATACATTCATAAAATAAACAAACAAATTTATATTTGTTCAGTTGGCTTCACCTAAACATATTATATACTATGAGAGTTGTGAGAAAGAAGGAAGAAAGATATATGGATAAAATATTGTTCTCAACCAAATTCTTCTTCAAAACTAAAACAAGAATAAAATAAAAGTTTGTACTTCCCAATTTAGACTGGGTTATTTTAATTTACGCAATCGAGAAATTATTCAATTGTAGAACGTTATTGTGTAAAAAAGAGCGCGGAACAATGTTTCTTTTATTATGCAAAAAATAATTTAGCTATCCATATCGAAACTGATTTAAATTAAAACAAATTTAATAAAGACATGTTATTGGAAATTTGAAATGGGTAAATAAATCCTTTTGAACAAAGTCATGTTTTGGAAAAATACTTTATAAATGAATAACTCTGCGAATGATGAAAAGAGGCCTTGCATTGTTTCTATTGATACCTCATGTAATCACGTAATGAAAATTAAAGAAATTAATTAAAGTTACCACAATTGGCCTGGATTTAATAAATTGCAGAGCTGAAAGATGTAATTGAATTACCGCGTGCAAAATAAAAGACTTGAAGAATGACCCGGAGAATCTCCATCGAAAAGTTATAAAGGTCGGTAATTTTTAGTCAAATAGAAAGTAAATTGCATTTGTAGCTTTTAATTACTGCTTTCCAAAAAGGAACAGTGCCATTCGAATGCGGAACTGTATTTAATTATCCAGGTAGAATATGCGATGCCCTCTTTTGCATTTTGAAACAATATTTTAATTTCATACTACTCGTACGTATCATGCATTGATATTGATTTTTCCTCTTCAAATGAATAAGTCTTAAATCTTGCAATTGAAATTAGGATTGTTAGATTAATAATGGTTCAAGTCCTGCTTTAACTTCATCGGAAGCCAGAAATTACGAATATAAGCGAGAATTAACTTTAAAGTTTCATTCGTTCTTGATTCATTTAAACAATTTTATGAAGTTAATTTAGTAATAGTTAAATTTTCATATTTTCAAATGAAAAAATAATGTCTTTCGTTTTATTCGACTTTAAAGAGAATCGCTACCATTTGAATAAATTTTTTATTTACAATTTCAAAAATTATGTTTTAGGATGTCGTTCCATTCAAATAAAGATTATCAGATGGAAATTTGGATACATTGTTAATACAATTTTAAATCTTTTTAAAAAAATTGGAAAATTTTAAGACCCTGTTACTCTCCTGAATTTATTAATATTGTATTATGAAATATTTTTCAAGTATTCTAAAAGATATTTTATGCAACTATGAGGGTCGATTTTGCAATAACTTATTTAGTTTTGAAGGGGAAAAAATTGAAATGTTTTATAGATGCTAAAATTCAGCAAAAATATAGATATCCCCTACATTAAGTGTTTTTTAAAAAAAGTTTTCATTTTGCTTCAAAATGGGTCCTAATTCTATTTCATGCACTACGTATAAAACACGGAAAAAAATAGAAATGATTGGTAAGTATTTGTGGAAGGAGTAACATTTTAAATGCATTAATGTATTGAAAAAATACAAACTGAGAAAAATCATTTTAAATTTTATAATTCTTAAAAAGTAAGTAATAATTCAATTAATTTAAAATTCAATTTTAAAATATTAGCTAAACATTTTTCTTAGAAGTAAATTCATTTTTATTTAATTTTAGTATGTGTTTTTAATAATTGGTTACTTTATTCAGAGTATTAATTGCCCCAACAAGAAAAAATAAAGAAATATAAATATATAAAACCTTTTGAAAAGCTTTTTTTATATAGCTTCATATTATATCAAAATGTTATATTTGTACGAAAATATATGTCATATAATATATGTCCTATAAATAAATGTTATACCTCCCACAATGTGTTTATTTACATTTTTCAATTTCACTTCCTCCGACTTCTAGTTCTAATACATAAAAAGTAATACATCAACCAAAAGATACTAATTTAATTAGTATTAATTAGCAAAATTAAGAAATAGACTTTTTGGTCATTTTTGGGATGCCGAATTCTTTAATCAATAAACTAGCTAAACAGAAACATCCCAATGTTCAGTTAATACTTTTTCGAACAACGGCCAAAGTTAATTTTCTTTAGTTCCCAATTGCTGAAATTATGAGAAAAAATTATCTTAAAAATACCAAATAGTTTAATTTTATGAAATGTTGAAATTAATTTCTTCTAAAGGAAATTTAATAATATGCTTTTTTTCTATCATGATTTTGATCAGCATATGAAAATCAAGACCTAATATTAAATAGTTCTAATCTTGCTGTCTAAAGTTAAAAATGTTGAATTCGTTGTAATTGAAATCAATTTTTCATGCTTGTCATGAAAAAAACACAACGAAATAATATATTTGTGTGTAAGTAAATGGAACCTATATAAATTATTTTATGTTCTTCAGCTGTTAATTTCATATTTCACATGATGATATAATTAATATTCTCCAATAAAAATTAAATTTGCTTCCAACCTCATCATTTTATTAATTAATAGTGTACCAAAATGCAGAATTATAGTAATTTTTACAGTATTAAGGGTTTATCTTATTCAACTGGTCAATAAAAGCAATCTATGACCAGTTCTTAGAAACTGAAGTTGGATAATATACTTTACATTTAATTTAACTGAAATATATTTATCTTCTTATTTTTGCTACTAATTCAGCATATTTGTTGATCTTAATATCAACAAAATGCTAGTGATGATTTCGTGGTATGTTATGTCAGATAAAGTAAGACACGGTTCTACAAAATTAAATGAATCAGGAATACATTGAAACCAATAATTACTTACAGTAGTTCTTCGTCGAAAGAGAATTACCAGGTCCGTCGCCAATAGCCCTCGTGTTGCTTCTAGTGAGACGTTAATATAAATTAAACTTAACTAAGCTAGTCGAAAGAGAAGGCTACATCCCAATAAAGTGCCGTGGCTTGAAATTCATAAGTCGTATAGAAAATTAGATATAATGGGAATAAAAATTTAAAAGGCGTTATATTCTAAATAAAGAAACTTTATTTCGGTTTAATATTATGCATTGAAAGACAAGAAATTACGATTGATATTAAAGGGAGCCATAGAATTACCAAAATGACAATTGACAGGTTAAAATAAACATATTTTTATCTTGAAAAATTCTCCATTGTAACATTCTAAATGTGACCCCTTATCATTGATTTGATACAGAACGAATGTCGCGTCAGCTGTCGATACAGCGGTAGACTCCACATAGCTATCCAGCCCTGCAGAGAGGGTTTGAACTTATTAAATGTGAGGTATGTTTTTTTTTATCAATTCCTTCTCGGCTATCTGAATGATTACTGCGTAATTTTTTCCGAAACGGTGTAACTTAAAATTGATTGAAATAATTAATAAAAAAGACTTTATACTTTTATACATAATTTCAGTACAAATTTTAAACATGCATTGTTTTTACAGGTATGGTGAAAATGTGTACAATTCTACACAGTGACTAATTATTAAATACTGCTGTTAAAATGGCGTAAGTAAGTGTAATTAATATAACAATACAAGATTTGCGTGGAAAGTAATGCCTCCACGGCTCTTCTTTTTAATTTGCAAGCCAACTTTCAAAAATATTATTGTACCGGAAAGATACATAGATTCTTTATTTAATGCATCAGTTTTCTTTGTTCCCAGGTGTCGTAGATAAGTTGAGAATTGAAAGCAAGGTTGACCCACATGGAGAGGAGGTTGAAGTAGCGAGGCATTCTTGCACCGAACCTTGCGACTTTCTACTCTTCTCAGAGGTGAAAGATTCATTAAGATGCTTCCCTTTCCTTCTAAATCTGTGATAAAATCTTCCATTAAACCTGGTGTCGACAGTTACTACCGAAATTATTCTCCGAACTGGTTTTCTCGACAAGTCCCGAGTTGGCTCAAGTCCAAGGAAAAAAGGATGGGAACTGTTTCTAAAGATGAACACATGAATAGTGCATTTTATAGAAGATTCATGTAGTTTTCAAATACAGTAAGAATTGTGAAAATCGGGTAACGAATAAAACAGTTATGGGAACGGAAGCCTTACTTTTCAAACAAGTCTCGTAATAATTAAAGTATAATGAATATACAACGTAAACAATTATTTTAGAATTAATGAATTCATTAATAATTTAACTAGTCATCATAGTTAGGGAAGGGAGGCAGTTTATTTGCATTTAAAACGAGCTCACTTTGCAACGAACTTCTCAAATCTGCATCATATAATTTGGTAAGTTCTCATTAAAAGCAAACGTGGAATAAATGTAATTCAAAATCTATTCAATGAATTCACCTTTTCTCAAACATTTCATTTTGTGACAGATAGCTTAAAACAGATGACAGCCATAACTAGTCGAGTAAAAATATAGTTATTTTCTCATTTCCTTTTCGTTTATTCTTACGTCAAAAAAGGAACAGATAACAAAGCTTGATCGAATAGCTGTATGTAAATTCATTTTCCGGTATGAATGAATTTACACTCTCTCATTTTTTACGATCTAAAAATGTAAGTAAAAACCAATCTCGTGTGATCAGATACACCTGTAAATACGATGCATTCTGGCATGCCAATCCACTTTTCTTTCTGAAAAACGCCTGTAAAATATCAAGTATAAGCCTGTAAATACGATGTTTTCCGCCATGCTGATCAATTTCTTATTTTTTCCCCAGCATAACACCTAAGGCGTAGTTCTGCGATCGTAAAAATTATTCTCCTAAAATCAGCTGCTGTTAAACTTGGCCCATTTTTAAACTTATCTCCACCGAATCCTCTCTTCATAAATTTATTTTTTTCCCTTGATTTTTACACATATCAATTGTCCTTAAGGCGAAACTCTATCCATTTAAAGGATGAAACGAAACTAACTTTTACTGGCTCTTTTTAAATAAAGTTTCGTTCTTTATTTGATGGTGGAATTTCTCTAATAAGAGCATTATCTTAGGCGGTTTTTCACACCTTGAATGTAATTTTCTTTCTGCGGAGTGTGGATAATTAGAAAGAGTGAGAAATTCCGAGAAAGAATCCGTACCTTGTAATTAGCAACTCATCATTTTTTAATGATTACATTTAAATCATCGACTAGGAGCAAAGTATTTTCAACAATACAAGAGAGTTTATAAATGTAATTCTACCACGTGATGAAAATAAGTTTTTCGGATAGTGTTATTTCACGTCTCCTAATTTAGCTACGGGACTATTGTGGGACTTCTGGCAGAGTTGTGAAGCTCTTTTTTGTACGAATGTTTTGTTCTTTATATTTTTATCAGTGTGACACTTGTAATGCTAATCTTTTTGCCGTGCACAGATTTTAATGCAGGAGTATGAGAAGGTAATTAGTGATTCAAATAAACTCAGAATGGGGCAGTTTTAGAAGATTAGTTTGAAACGAAGTTATTCATCATTTCTGGGGAAAAAATATGATTAGCTACACATTTAGACAATAACGATACATTGTTAAAGAATTTTTAACTCGGAATTCTTGATTAATATAGTAAAAGAAACCGGAATAAATTATAACAAATCTCTAAGCAATTCCTTATTATCATTTTTACTTTATTTTGACAATTACGATGACTTTTTAAAGAATATTTAACTCACAATGCTTAATTAATAGAAGGAAAGAAAAATGAATAAATCAACAAAACTCTAAATAAGTCCTTTTCATAATTTTGCTTTTGAGCTGAATTTAAATATATTGCTTCTATTTTTAGTTAGCAAAATGCTTTTTATTGTGATGTAAAACTCTTTTAGAATGCTAATTAATCTTAAATCTTACGTTATACGATACTTATGTATCTTTACTAATTAGAGCTGTTAACTTAATCTGATTAAAACTGAAAATGTGCATGCATGTTTAAAATGAAAACATTTCAAATAAAGAAATAAATTTCTAAATATATTATTTAAAAATTAACACACATGGGAACACAAAGTCAATTTAAAGCTGGATAAGATTCTTAAGTTACAGTCAGTAATTATTTATCTGTCACATAATTGCGTATTTAATAATAAAAAAACTCGAGTAGAGTTAATTTGAAAAGCATAATGCATTGTGTATTGTACCACTTTATAAATTTACTGGTTAGCTTGAAGTCGAAAATGTATCTTCTTGTCGGGGATACATACTTAGTTTCGGAAGATATAATTAATGTTATATCAACTGAAGCTAGAGTAACACACACTAAAAGGAGAAACATAGTTCATTTTCGAAAATATAAATGATGGAGCTAGTGAGCGGTGGAGTCAGAACGAATAATTACTCCTGAAAACTTAATTTTTGATTTATTCATTTGCGAAGATGTAGTTGATTCGCATATGCATGTTTCCGTGCACAGACATCATTCCTTAAATATTCTTATCGTCTTAACTCATATACTTCGAATTTCGTTCAGCTTACTGCGCATTATGTTTTGATTTATTGTCGATAAATATTGCACGTTGAACGCTTTAGAACGATCACATTATCTTTTACAGTCTTTCTTGCTACATTCCAACTTTGTATTCGAACAGCTTTCTAAATCGATACCTGAATTGCTTTAGGCATTTTATTTCGCAATAAACAAAGCGCTATTACTTTACATTATGATGTTCTGGTATTCTCCAATTTCGTCATTGCAGAAGATTTATTTAAAATTTGCATGAATACGGAATAAACTTTGGTAACATTCATTTATACAAGTAACTAGATAGAAATTTATTATTTTTTGTGTTTTTGTTCATGAAAGAATTTTTAACATTTGAGTGTGATAATTCAAATTTTAAAAGGGTCTCAAAAAAGGGTTTATGCTTCTGTCACATTTGTTATTAATTATGTTTCTTCATTTAATTAGTGAACATGACGAAGGAGACGCATTTTGAATAAGCGCATTCATTTTTAAATAATAATCCTGTTAAAATTTACTTTATGAAGGAATAAAAATAGCGAGGGGAACAATTATCAGTTTAAATAATGACTAAATTAATGATTGCAAATTTACCGAACTTTTCTGTTACCGGTAATTCGATAAAGTTTTAAATAAAACCGATCCTGTAAATTGTAGATAATTCTCTAAGCAATGAACATAAAACAAAAATTCGCAAAAATGTAAAATAATATTTTATTCTTGTATAGGGTGTAAAAAAATGTGTAAATAAAAGCAGTTTGTAAATAAATAATATAAATAAAATTCAACTATTTTGTAACAAATTATAAATGTTTTAAAAATTAACACGTGAGAAACATTAACTGATCAACCCTTTGGTCTCGTATCTGTGGTCTAATTTGTACTATTTTAGATTAAAGCTATCTCATCTTCCACATATATTGGTTAAATAATTCTCTTAAGGGTTTATACACAATTTGAATGTATTTCCCCTTTTATTTTCTTATTAAAACATTCCAGTTCTTTTAAATGTTTTAAAGGAAACCTTTTTATATATATTTTGTAGGTCAGAGGGGAATTATTATGGTGTATTTCTGTTTTTGCTCCGATCAATAAGTTAAGTTTCTCTTTCGTCGATAACATAATTGCATTATATTTTGCGTATATCCAAGAAAAATATATTACAGTTATGTACATAATTTAATGAATTACAAGTAAGAGCAACACTTAAAATTGCAGGTAACAATTTGAAGATAAGATTACCTATAAACCTTTTTACCGATATTGCATTCTCTAGTCTCTCTCTCTCTCTCTCTCTCTCTCTCTATATATATATATATATATATATATATACAAGGGTATATCGTAAAGATTTAGTTATTTCTAAGAAATAACCAAGATATCGGGATAAAATTTATTTTACATGTAAAGAAGTCTTAGGGCTAACTAACTTCAAAACTTGATTTTTCGGAGAGAAAAAAAAAAAAGATTTGCTTGAACTTACGGCGAAGAACATTTCCTCTGAAACATTGGGGGATGTCTTCTACCCCGTGCAGGGGGAGAGAGAGTAGTTGTTGACCTTGATACGGCAGCTTTGTTTCGAATCCTGGTCCAGTGGGTCCGAAGAAAAGTTGACTGGTCGCTTTTTGCTGTGCCTTAACCAACTAGGTTGAAAAGAAGTCTCATCTGGATAATTAGCATTGGAGTCGCAAGGTATAAAACAACAGTTGCAGAATAAGACAGCAAAAAAAAAGTTAATGAGGGTATGGTGCCCTCTATCAGATACACAGGCTCATATATATACGGTCGCCCATTGATCCATGTCCGAATTTTTATGATTTCTGCACCATTTTAAGAGGACTCTCCTGTTCGCAGAACTGAGAGGGACGCAAACAACAGGTCTTTTTGCAAACCGCTTTCTCTCTCATGAAGTCTTCTGGAAACAGTCACTTTTGAAACTCGGGTTCCTGTGGCCACATACAACTCATGAGAAACCTGAAAAGCTGTATCATCCCTGTTACGCCTCGCTGTAATGGACAAATGGCGATCTTCTCTGACCGTTGTGGCTCTTGGACGACCTTGTCTAGGCTTTCTCTAGACGATTCCGATATCCTAAAACTGTTTCCCTAAGTTGGACACGAAGTTGGGCGTTAAATCGAATTCTTCGCAAATCTGGATTTGAGACTGGCCTTCTTCTATCCAACCCACAATTCGCCAGCTCATTCCCTCCTCTAAACATTAGTCGTTACTCACTTTTATTGTTTGAATTTTAATTTAAGCGATTGCTTCAAAAAAAAAAAACATAAAGAAATTCGATTAAATTTGCTAGCGAACGAAATGTGGATTTTGGCACCCACCCTTAAAAATCCCTTTTTAACAAAAATTCCGCCCCCACACACGTATACGCATGCGTATTCGACGTACAAGATTTGCATCTTTGTTTCGAAGGGTGTTTTGCATCTTTGTTTCGAATTTTTACATTTTATTCAGTTTAATTTATGAAATTCGACAAAATATGCAAATTCTCTTAATTTTGAACATCAGTGTACGTGGTGTTTCAGAATCCTGCGTGTAGTAAAATATTGATTTACGTAATTTTGAAAAGAGTGTGTATTTTATATTTCATTATAACTTTTAAATAATTTATAAAAATTTTGAGAAAATAAGGAAACTGAATCCGTATTCATATATCCATATAAATATATATGAACATTGTATGGCAGATTTCTGCTTTGTTTAATTGGTAAGTTATATTCGTTTGAAAAATAATGTATTTTTCGCATTCACGAGTAATTGCTGAGAGTCTTGAGAACCCTGAACTGATTCCAATTACATATTTTTTTATTTGTAGCCAGGAACGTTGATTTGTTTGGTTTCAGGTTACCCCCCTTCCGTACATACACACCTACCCTCAAAAAAAGGGACATATAGCAATGAAAGAAAATTTAATTGCGTAGGTGTTTCTTTCATACGAATTAACAATTTTCTGACAATGGCAGTTTATAGAAACTGTGTATTTAGACTTTCACGTTAATTTAACAATTTTTCAGACAATTGCAGTTCGTAGAAATTGTGTATTTTGTCTTCTTTTCTTCTCTTGTGATAAATCGTTTTCGCTAAAGGTAGTCTTTTTCTGTTGGGGAAAGGTGAATGGAATTTAAAATAAACTTCTGAGAAAACTTTTGCCAAATCAGCCCCTTTTACCAGTATTAAATCACACACGCAACTGAAGATTTTTATTTCTATCTCAACTTCAAATTAATAGCTCACTGAAATCCTGCAGCTTTTCTCGAGCATTTGGAACGCTGGGATTGATATTTTCAGCTAAAAAGTATCTCACTTTTGTTTCGAGAGAAGTCTTTTTATTTGATATATTTAACAGTAAAATACACTGAGTAGAAAAACCTGCTGCATAATATTAAAATTACATTGAATGTTCATGATTGTAACGATACCACATGATACACAAATGAAAAGAGGAGAGCAATTGAACTATTACTCTAGAAAAAATATAGTTCCGAATGTAAAAATACCTCAATTATGATTAACAACTTATTCGATTTCTGTAAATAACACACATACATATATATATATATGTGTGTGTATGTATGTATAGTGCGTTCAGAAACTCTAAGATCATTGACGAATTTGTGCATTTTGAAAGAAAACAACGTAACATGTACATTTTAAATATATGTATTTAAAATGGACGAGAAAACATTTTCTGTACTAATTAAAACTTTAAAAATTAAACTAAATTTCATTACGGTCTACTCATTTTTCTAAGAATTGAATCAGTAGTCTTTAAAGGGATTATAAGACCTGTGTGTATGAAAAAATTAAAACATATAATTCACTTCAGAATCACTATAAATCGCACGCGTTAGCGTTTCATGACCACATTACCTGAGAAATAAAGTGCAGGTTTCCACGATTTATTTGAAGAGACCCCGGAGTAAAGAGTTATCCGAGGGGGCAAAGTGAGAATTTTTATTTTATTTTATAAGGGTTTTGGTAAATCCGAGAGAGAAATGTAATTGAAGCGCTCTGAAACTGTCATTCACAATGTCATAATTAGAAAAGTTGATTCAAACAAATTGAAATCACCTGGAATAAAAAGGATTTTGACTGAACGGACCGATGGACTAATTTTTTGACTATTAACTTAGAAAGGTCTTTCGAAACGTAAAATTTTGTAACGTTTCAGCAAAAAAAAAAAAAAAAAAAAAAAAAAAAAAACTTCACATGCTGCAATTGGGAAATCAAATACTAAATGCAAAATTTATGAAAACATAGAAAATACCAAAGTTATATTGAAATATCATCGAGAAAAAAGACTGAAATGGATAAAAAATCCATGTCATGGAGCAATGAGTGGAAACAAATTATATGTCTTGATGAAAATAAATTTACCTTTAATAATCTCAAAGGCTTCAAACACTTTTGCCATGATTTGAGGAAGGTGTCAAAAGAATGTTTCAGTAGACAAATGGGAGGAAAATCAGTAAAATGATTTGGGGAGCCTTTAGTGTTATAATGAATAGTGTGATTTGCAGCAAATTTCGGGACGTATGACTCTGCACAATTTCAAAATATGCTTTAGGATTATCTGATACAGTTTGAATCTTAGTGGCACTAGCTGGATATTTCAGATGCATAACGATTCTTATCGTACTTCTAAATCCACCCAGGAATAGTTTTTTTTCTTAAAAATTCATATTTTGCCATGACCAAGTCGAAGTCCAGATTTGAATCCCTTGGGAAACCTTTAGAGTACATAAGATAGCGATATTGTGGCAAAAAATGAATAGTTTTCATCAGACATGAACTGGAAGTAGCCAAACTAAAATAATGGCTCCCTATTTCTAAAATCGAACTTAAGCTCATGGTCATTTCAATGAAAAACAGAGTGCTTGAGGTTATCGAGAAAAAGGGATGATCAATATCATATTAATTTCCATACTCTTCTTTTTAGGCAAGTCTTATAAATTGTTAACAGTGAGCTTTTGGTTATTTTTAATACTTTTAGTAACTTAATCATTTATTACATTACTTAAAAATAATGAAACCTATTTATAATAAATATGCTGTAATATCATATTCATTTGTTTTAATTATAGTAAACTTATAAAAGTAAAACGAAACAAAAATATAAAAGAATGCATAAAAATGTTATATATAATCTAATAGAGAATTCCTAACTGTAACCATATAAAACTTAACTATATTTAATATGCAATAATAATTTAAATAATGATAAATTTTGATATATAATAATAATTTAAGTAATAATATATTTTAATACGCATTGATAATTTAAAAACTACAATGGTCACATAATAGGCAAAAACACCTCCTGAACCTACAAAACAAAATCAAGAAAAAGAAATTAGACAATAAAGTCAAAAATGGATATAAGCAGTTGAAAATATTGTCTCAGACTTTGGACAGAATGGATATGGAAGTGAAATTCAAATTATAAAGAATATTTAGTTGTAAATTACCTTTATTGGGGGATGGAATAAAAAATATGCTTAGAAAATTAAGATTCCCCGACAAAAAAAATTGAATAAAATGGTTATATTAGAAATTTAAATTGTGTGGTCTGCCCTAAAACATACAAACGTATTTAACATATTCTTTGGATCTCCCCTCAGATTACTACGACTTAGTTGACACCAAAAACAAAGCAACTGAATTTTTATCCTTAAATATTAAAAAATCTTTACGAATGCAAATAAGAGGATTTGTGAATGTACAAATAATATTAACTATTATATATAAAAATATTTCTTAAAATAGTTGAAAATTATTAAAATAAGTTAAATTATAATGTTTGTTAGTTATATAGCAACACCAAACAATATGGCTAGTATAAGCTCATACTTATCGTAAAAAATACAGCTGGGGAAATAATAATTTTACTTTTTACAATAAATATGTGTGTGTCTGTATGTGTAGTAAAAAGTAAAATATTAATATAAATACTTAATGAAAGACAATAGAATATCAGGGAATAACTATTCCGTAGAATTAACAGAACAGAAAAGCAAATAGTATTAACAATAGAATTAAATCGAATGCAAAATAAGAAAATAAAAAAAAAAAAAAAACCATTATATTAAACATAATAAAACTAAAATATAACAATAAATCTGCATATATGGACAACAATGAATAGGACTAAGCAAATCAAAATCGTATAAAGCAACATTAAAAAACAGGAAACAGGGAAATATAGTAATAAACAATGTAATTTAACTTAATTTTGTATTGATTGTTTTATTAACTACTTCTCTTAAGCTACAGTAAAAGGTTCAAAATTTATTTTTACTCCCCTT
>BMAW01055655.1:164129-175879 GCA_019974015.1 Nephila pilipes
ACACACACACACACACACACACACACATATATATAATGTTTCTATACAGAAGTAATATTGGCTTAGTAATGCTAGTAGCTTCCTGAAGTAGCCCACAATTAATTTATTTTAATAAAAAATGGAACACGAACAACAAACGTTACTTATAATATGCTTTTATTCGTGAAATTTTGGATTATTCAAAGTTTTACCTCACTTGGGGATCTGAAACTATAGCCAATTGCCTCAACAAGCAGCTTGAGTACTATGAGTAGAACCTAATCTAATTTTCACAAATATTAGCTTTATCTTTGACAGTATTCACATTATCTTGTTTTTATAATATTTGCGATCAATTTTAAACTCGAAATAGAAATTTGTTTACTTTTTCGGCGCTGGACGAAACATTGGGGGATGTTATTTTACCCAGTGCAGGGAGAGAGAGTGGTTCACCTTGATGCGGCAGCGTTGTTTCGAACCTTGGTCCAGTGGTTCCGAAGGAAAGTTGACCAGTCGCTTTTTGTTGTGCCTCTACCAACTAGGCTGAAAAGACGTTTCATCTGGCTAGTTAGCAAGGCGTTTTAACTTCTAGCGTTGTTGTAGAAGAGAGTCGCTGCATTTTAATTCCGTAGATAAAATGATTGACGATGAAATTGTTTTCTATATTTATGCTAGAAAATCTATATCATCTTGGGAAATGAGGTATTTTATTAAATGACAAATTGGACAAATGCAATAATTTTAAAGGTAAATCAGAAATTAAAAGTTATTGATAGTTTAAATGTCTTAATATTTTTTAAAGCTCTAATTAACTCTTCGAGTTATATAAAAATTTGATCATCATGTTGAATAATTAATAGTAATTTATTCAAAAACAATTACATAATATTGCTCAGAATTTCACAACGCATTACCTTTTCAGTTGTAATAAGGCGAAATATAATAAAAAGAAAACACAATAACGACAATACAATTATCGTTATACACGTTTTCTTCGTCTTACGACACATGCGACATACGGCCACAGAAAAATAAATAAATAAATTTTCATTTCTTAAATTCAGGTTGCATTTTAGTTCATAATACTTACAACAGAGTACATATTAAACATTTTTCACATTGTGTACGATTTTTACACATAAATATGTTGAATTTTTGCGTTTTATGTACAATTTTTATAACCTTTTTTAATGAAAATAACGCGGGAAAACATAAATCCGACTTAAGACTTATTACTTCGAACGGAACTCGATCGGAAATCGTTGAAACTCAGAAATTGCAAATCCTTGTGTAATTGAGTTGAAAAGTAATTCCTTATAAAGAAGAATTAAAGCAAGAGTTTAGACTTTCTTACGTTTCCTCCTTCCTCTAACACTTTGGGAACTTTTAAATGAATTTGATTAAACTGAATACCTCTCCTAATAGATGGAACGTGACTTATGTCGATAAGATTAAAGCTAGTGAAGTGTAGAGAATAGATTTAATAAATTACATTAATAAGCTGCAAATGATTTAATATTAATGTGGAGCTGTGTGTGCGAGTGTGGAACAATAAGAGTGATAGTGACCTTAAGTGAGAGGAATAGTGACCTTATTGACAAGCTTCAGAAATTATCGGATCATAGCCAGGAAAGATCTACTTAGTATCAAGGACTGGAACCTTCATCTTTAAATCTTCTAAGAATTCGAACTCAATTGGCAAGTCTAGAAAATCCATTTTTATAACATTAAACACTAGATCAGACGTGCATAGAAACTATTGTCACATAATGAATAAGTTAGGGGTTAAATATTGATTATTCGTAGATCTGATTAAAGTAATTTGGTTATCATTTATGCGTGATTTTCTATATACTGAACTTTTGATTTTTAAATAAGATTAAAAAAGGAAAATGAAGCGAAATAATATCGAGGAGTTACAAAGTGCACGATTTTAAAATAATAGTGAATAAGACAATTTAATCTCATTTACAAATTTTTAATGCTTTAACTGTATTAAACTAAAATTACAGTTTGCATATAAGTATTTCTTTTCAGCCATCAATTAGCTGTAATCAGCAAATAGTCACAGTTGGAGATTTCCTTTTGTCTTCCCTTAACCAAAAAATAAAATTATTTAATCTCTATGAAATTAGGTAAACAATTTATTAGACTTTTCCTCTTTTTGAAAGTATAATGATAATTTTTAGATTAAAAGTATAATTTTTTTTTGTTTATAATTTTAGTAGAAAGTGTTGTTTTCTACTAACTATTTTTCTGTACCCCTGATGAATGCCATAAGCTTTCTAATCTACTTATATTAAGGTATCCGACTACGTAAAAAACTCTAATTTCGGACAAAACACCAATTTTTTTTTATTTATCTATTAAAATATTTGAAATTTTCTCTTTCTAAAGCTACCTTCCATTTGTAGCTACGGTACATAGAAAGTATTTTAATATCATTCATTTCCTTTGTTTTCTGAACAAGTTTTAACTTTAAATCCATTTTCTGAAGAATATAATCTTCAATATGTTTACAATTTTTGAAAGTTAATAACTCGAATGTTTTTTTCTATATATTGATGGAAATTGGTAGAAAAGTTTTTCATATCATTTTTATGATCCTGAAATAGTATTTTTTTTTTATAATTTATGGTATATAAGAGGATTTATTCACATTTTAATGCATAAGAGTGGAGGAATT
This sequence comes from Nephila pilipes, assembly GCA_019974015.1. NCBI lineage: Eukaryota > Metazoa > Arthropoda > Arachnida > Araneae > Nephilidae > Nephila > Nephila pilipes. Next base: position 166,795 of record BMAW01055655.1, read on the forward strand.
TTCTTAAAAAAAACGTGAGTTGTTATTTCGACTCTTCATAACTCTGCAAATAATGTGAACTATTAAAAATTCCTAGCTCAGATTCTGTACAGGTGTCATATCAATACATATGCTGAATAGAAATATTATAGAAAGATGTTTCATGAAAGGAGAATATTTTGAAAATGTGCTATTTTTTTCTTATTTTATGCTAAAAAATTGCATTTTAAATTTTTTTCATTGTGATAAAACTTTTGAAATGCTTTTTTTTATGTACATTCTAATTCAGATGATACTAAACATAAAAAAAATTACTCATTTATACGTTTTTCAAAATCATAGTTCCGAACATTGTTGGATGCCTTAATTGATCTGGTTTTTAAAATTTGAACAGTATATTATACGAGATCTCTACTTTTTCTTTTCCTTCTTTTTTACCGTTCAGATATAAATCTGTCTTTGAAATATGAGAGGTATTGTAAAATTTTAAATATTATAAAAAAAGTCCGAGATATCTAATTAAAATTTATTCTGCATTTTAATTGATCCTTATGTATATTATGCTATAAATTACAACTGTTAATGTCGATTTGCTTGGTTTCAAGAAGTGGTAGATTGAAGTTACACGTTGCGTGGAGAAGATGAAGCTCAATCAGCTGAATTCTACAATGACGGCCTTCGAAAAATCTAGAAACGCTAGGGAGAAGTGTATAACTCTGGATTATGATTATGTTGGGAAGTATTAAGAATAGTAAACAAAAATTATGTCCTTACCTCGATTATTTTTTAATAATAATTAAAGCTTTACAATTCCGTGGATTACCTCAATCTACTGCTTTTTGAAAGCAAACCAACCAACATTAATAACTATGATTTATAACTTAATATACATGTAAGAAATTAACAAGCAAAGTAAATTTTACCCGATATCTTTGTTATAACAATTAAAACTGTACGATACCCTAGTATATATTTTGTAAGTGGATGTCATTTTATATGTCGATAGGAAGGTTTCCTCAGATGTCTCCCCACCCCAGTCTAATGAGAGCGTTGACCCTGGGGAAAAGCGGAATCTGGATGCTGGTGTCCATGCAGGCAACCCTAGAGATTGACGCAAAAATGGATCGACCCCAGGAGACAGTTTATCAGAGAAAGAAAAAGAGAGAGTGACGTAGAGACCGTCGGTTCGGGATGGATCTGCTCGACGATATAGAAGATTACCATTGTAAATATAAATCTATGCAAACTCGTCTAAGTTGTAATGATTAATAAGTGTTCATTGAATAGAAAATGGTGCAATGTTTGTGCCCAGGAAATAGTCCCATATGTATTTTTCAATAAATATGTTTGGTTAACTGAAGGAACATCTCTTAGCCAATTGCTTCTTTATCTATTTCTAGAAAATGAAATTTTTACACATAAAAAAGTTTTTTCTTGCTTTTTCGTTTCTAATTGGCTCTTGTGCTATCTTTAAATATAATCCTACGGTATTAATTAATCCATTTCACCAGAATTTCCATCTTCTCATTATTTTTCGATAAAGTGAAGTCACAGAGATTGCGTTATAAAAGTAAAACATTGAGATGTCTTAGAAGGTTGAAAAATCATTGAAATAATTATCAATTGAACATTTTTAAAGTTTGTTACGTTATATTTCCAGATGCATGTTTTCTAAAGACTGTGTATTTTACAAGACAAATTTCTCTCATCCGAGTATTGAGTGATTGAGTTTTTATTTCCGTACATGTACAAAATATATTATTGAAATGCAGTATCTGAAAAACTATTAGTCATCCATACAATGTTGGTGTATTATTTAACTATAAAATTTCTTTTTTGAGAAATTGTCTAATTTATTCAGAGGTTACTTTTCAGTTAAAGTTTTATTTACTCCGAAGTGTCATTTTAATTAACTCTGAGAGGACGGTTGTCTGCTGTGCCGTAACTCAATCCAATATATTAATCAAAATACCAAACTCCGATTGAAGAGATGGCCGCTGCAGTCTAGTGGTCGTGGTCAAAACTCGCAGTCGGTGGATTTCGCCGAGTCGCGGGTTCGAGCCCTTATGCCACTAAAGTCCAGCCATCTAGCTGTGGCTGATGCATGTCAAATCTGTCGAGGCTCACAATGTCCTCCCTTCGGCGTGGTGTGGGAATTAGGAGAGGTAAGTACAAGCTCAGATATCGTCCTCGTCATTTGACCGAGATTCAAAATTATGAGGTTCATCCCCAATAACCCCCGTATTTCTTCTAGAGTGAATAAAATCAATCAACCGATTGAAGATACACAGGGATAAAACAGATTTTTTTTTATTTATTATCAATGCAGAATAACTAAATTTCACTTTCTCCAAAGCTCCAACCTAATGCGCAAACCTAATTTATAATTTAAACGAGAAATCTGTCTTACTATTCCACTCTTTCTTCATTTCACAACTTTCTTCGACAATAACGGCGCAACTTAATACTTTTAGTGGAACATTTCTTTTCTTCAATCCTCAAAAATAACAGAAAAATTGTAATTTCAATAATAATTCTCTAACCGCGCAAGTCCTTGTCTTCTATCTCACTTCATTTTCCATTAATTGCATATCATTTATATATCGTTATATCTAAATCACTTCACTCCTGTCTTCATCTAATTTACCTCATTACAATTCATTTTGGTTGGAAGTAAAATATAATTTTATGCAATAAAACTCGATAAAATTCCCCGAGGTTAGGGAAGAGAAAATCTGGATTAGCTCTACGTTATAACATTGGAACACTCCTGTTTCCCTCCTCTCGCTTTCCATTACGAGTCAGAAATGTTCAACCACTAATTAAGTAGTCAAATAATTAAGGAAATCAAATTGTGTTTTTGTTTTCAGGATCTTTGAATATTCAAAGTTCAGCAAAAAGCTCAAAAATTTAAATTATTATTCGGACGAATCTCGTTACAGTGAACCCAGGATACATTGAATTCTCGGTTACAGAGAACGTTTTCACAGGTAGCAACTGAATTCCTGTTGAGCAAACGTTGTTTCAAAAGCTTATAGTGAACTTTTGAAAAAAGTCCATTTATAACAAACTGAAATTTTCCTCCAAGTTTTTCAAAAGTAATTGTACAGATACATATTAGGATCCCGTTAGACAGCATTCCTAAGCTTCCATCACAAATCCCACTCTTTCATCCTAACTGTCGTTTCTAGGATTCAACCACTGGTCCACTACCAATGAACCCTAGCCTCTTCACCCTGTCTTCCTTGGCATTTCTAATTTGGTTGGTCTTATTAACGTCACACTAGAAGCAAAACGGAAGCTACTGGTGACGGATCTCGTAATTTTGAACCTCAGTCAAGTGAAGAGGACGACACAGGAGCTGGCACCTCCTAACTTCCAACCCCGCTAATGGGAGAATTTTGGGCTCCGATAGATTTAATGTGTATCAGCCCCGACTACACGGCGAGTTTTTAGTGACATCAAGGCTCGAACATACGACTCGACGAAAACCGCCGGCCGTGAGCACGCTACCATGACCATTAGGCTCTCTCGGTCACCACAACTCTGCGAATTTATTGGTTCGCTACACTTATATCCCACTCTTAAAACACTAACAAAATTGGATATAGTGAACTTTTTATCGAGTCCGTAGACCGTTCATTATAGCGGGTTTCGACTTTATGGAACAGGTCAATAAACGCCTTCGAACTTGAAGATTAATGTTATAAATTGTTACTTATCTGACATTGTCTAGCTAGATCTGAGTCAGTGCTAAATTTGTAAGCTGGATCTTACTACACGTCCGTTCACACACACACACACACACACACACGCACGCACGCGCGCACACACACACACACACGCACACGCACACACACAGGTGATTACTCCACACTAAAATGAATCTTCTAATCTCTTCCTTTTTATTAGTGTAAGCAAACGTTTCGTTTCTACGTTTTAACCTTCCAATCCTATTTTCTATTATAACTCTCCGGCTATTACACTATTCTCAGTTTATAAACATTATCTCATAAATCTTATGCACTACATTTCACTATTTCTAATCCAATACAAGTTCGTCTAAGTTCATTAACTTGAAGAAGCTCTCAAATCAAATGACGTCATAAGACTACCCCGAAAAATTTAGTTGAAGAGAAATATGCGTGAGAACTTCTTTAAAATCTTTTAGATATAAGTTGTTTACTTGGTGGCCATTTGTAGGTAAGCTGCTCTAAATATTTTAGAATTAATTATGTTAAAATATATCTCATGAAGGAAAATTTAATTAGAAAGTCATTTTGGCTCATTGAATCAAAAAATAATTAAAATGTTTAGTGAAATTGTATTTCTAAATATTTTTAGTAACATTGAAAACATTAAATATTTTTAAATGTTTCCAAATTTTTAATTCAACTATATTTTTGAAAGCATTACACCAGAAGTATTGTGAGGAGTTTTGAACATGAAAAATATATGCTACAGCAAATGCATACAGATAGTTAGTAGCAATGGATTTTCCATAAGCATCAATGTGCTAACTTCTTTAATCCTTACATTCAGTTTAAAGCACTCAACTAAGCTGAAACTTTCTGTACACGAATGTTTTGAACGACAATACGATAATTTAATTATAATTAATAAAAATTAATTAATTAAAGCTAATTATTTAAAGAATTAAATTTTACGCCAAGTTTCTCGCCAAATCTCCAAAAACGTCTTTTAATAATTGATCATTTGGTTTAATTTTAATTACATGTAGCTGATATAATAACCAATTTAATAATTTATCGTTAGCTTTAATTTTAATTACATTTAGCTTAAATATATTCAATTTAACAACTTATTTTATCGTTTGTTTTAATTTTAATTACATGCAGCTTAATTGATTAAAATAAAGCTTAATTGAGCTAAAAGTTTTTCATTTATTTATTTTAGAAGATAAATTTAATAAACGTCAAAAAATAAATTAAATTATTGAAACTAACTATTGAATAAATTCAATTTGACTTAACGTTCCCTTTTTCTCTTAAAATTTAAGGTATAAAATAATTATGTTACGCAAAGTGTGAAGTTTGAAAGAAATTTCATGTCCAAAAAACTCGTTATTTTCCTATGTTGTTACTGTTTTGTGATTTAATTTAATTCGTAGGTACTGCATTTTTGGCTTGACTTAAGATTTTAATTTTTATTTCAAACTTAGCCATCAAATAGAGACATGCATTTTTAGAATAGTTAATTTTATGAATTTTACAGTCTTAGAATTATTTATCTTATAAAGTATATTTGCTGTAAATTATCAATTTTAAATTGATTACTTGGTATAGGGTATTAAATAATTTAAACTTCGTTGTACAAGTATTTTTTTTAATAAATATCTTTAGTTTTGTATCATCAGTCAATATTGTTTGGTGATTATAAACAATATAATAACACTCCATATTAAAATAGATGTGAAATTAAATTTTTTGTGAAGGTAAGTGTTATAACTCTTTTAGTATGTATTAAATATGTATTAATTATGAACATTTTATTTTTAAATATGTATTAATGGGTATTGATTATACTTATTTTTACGTATATTTACTTTGGTTTAAATGTATTTGTTCCTTTGTTTCACTTTTCTAATTTTGAATTTCTTTTCTCTTATGGTATTTTGATTTTTCTTGGTCTATATCATTAATGATAATGTAATTACTGAAGTTGAGATGGTTGATTCTTTTAAACTAGCTCAAACATTCATTTCGAATTTCAAGTCTAAGATTGTATTTAAATTACGTTATCCTTAATTTTGTTCTTCTTCAATTCTTTTCTCTTGTGATTTGCGTTGCTTTTTGGGTAGCTTTGCTTTTAACTTGGTCGTAATTATAAATTAATGGTTTATATTTATTTAGGATTAAAATTAATATGTATGATTTATCTTAAGTAAATTGATGTTTTTTTTCCATTTCAATGCTTTGTATATTTTAAATTAGGATAGTTTATTTAACTTGATTGTTTTGGCTATTTTGATATTTTATTGATTTTTCCAGTTAATTCTGTAACATTTGTAGTTTTCTAGTTTTAATAAAATAATTTTCAACATCGTTTTAAGTGGTTATATAATTTGTATTTTAGTATGATTTCGTATAGTTTAAAATTATGTGTAATTGATATTATATATACACACAACTCTTTTTTTTTTCATGGTTTTTTTTACACGATTTTGAAATAAAACGGTTCACCAATGTACTATTCTACTCAACTTTTTTGTTCTAGCACGAATCCCCCAATCTTTTTTAGTTCTAATTTTGACAGTGTAATTAAAAGATGGTCGGCTTATGCCCAGACATGTATGAGTGACTTGGTCTCTTTCATGGCTTGTTTACTTTGTATTCTGGAGTTACGGAGAATACCCGAATTTTATAATCAATTTTTTTTCTTTATTTCACTGTACTTCAACTTCAGTACAGCATTTCGTTCTTCAGCCTTTGTCATAGAAACTCGGATTTCATTGGGAATAGGGGGTGACTATAACCAATGAAATTCGCCAAATTTGGCAAGCAAAGAAAGAAAAAATGCGCGTGAGAAGTTTATTTGAATTTTTAGATATTGTATGTACCCATAGACTGAATTTAAGAGTTTATTCATCTTACACGATTTCTTAAAGGTGTGGAACATATCCCCAAATTTACTATATATATATATATATATATATATATATATATATATATATAATTCTTAATAAGTAAATTAAAAATATTTATAAAAGCTAACTTATTTAAACGTATTTTAAAACTATCAAACTAAAAATATGCTATTATTATATCAGTTGAGCATAAAACTACTAAAACACACAAATCAGAAATCGAGAAAAACAAGACAGAAAGTCAAAAGAAGGAAATAAGCTCAACCAAGACCTACAAATCATATCTCAAAAGAAAAGATTTACATAAATTCAAAAATGAAGATCAGCAATTCTAATCTGTCTCAGACTTGGGATTGAGAAAAGTGTGTTTTTACAAGTGTTATAGATTCCACCTTCGGCATTGGGTGGTTTTCTTTCACCCGTAGAGAGGGAGAGAGTTGACCTTGGATACCAGCGGTGGTTTCAAAACTTGATCCATAGGGTCTGAAGAAATGTTGACCGGTATCATTTTACTCTCCTTTACCTACCGGCCTATAAGAGACGTCTCTCTCGGGCAAGTTATTAAGGTGGTTTTTTTTAAACTTCTGTCTTTGTTGTTGAAGAGAGCCACTGTATATCCTCTCTTCAGTATTATCGTGATGATATGAAGAGAAGCATTCTAACTGATATTTGTAAAGAAGGTCACTTTTGTTGCCATTCCTGCAATTGATATACATCTCCTCCTTGTTGAATTTTGCTTGGGATAGTTTCCATTTAAATCAGCAGCTGTCTCGAGTTGAGTAGCGTGTCTCATCGACACATGCGCCGTTGCCGGAATATCACTAGTTGTGATTTTTTACGTGCGATTGTTTTAGTAAGACCTACAGAGACAAGTGTTTTGCTTTGGGCCATATGTAACAAGTAGTTTTATTCTGCACTTACATTTAGTGTTCATGTCCTGGGTCATCACTTCAGCGTTCAGTGATTTTCGACCCCTCAGATGGAGAGAGCTGTTGGTCTTGGATAATAGCGGCAATTTCTAACTCTGGTCCAGTAGGTCTGAAGTAAAGTTGACCAGTCGTTGTGGTTTTTTGCTGCGCTTTACCAACCAGATTATTAAAAAAGACGTCACTTTCGGGTTAGTAAGAAAAGCGTTTTTTTTTTTTTAGTTCCCAGTGTTGATGTTGAAGAGAGCCGTTGTACACCCATTATACTTTGGAAAGTTATAGTGTAACAAAATGGTATTTAAACGAAAAATTAGCATTAATTTGTAAACAAATCAAAAGTTAAACCACAGATTAAAAAAAAAAAAAAAAACAAATTCATGCAAGACAATATAGATTAACGAATTCATTAAAACAAAAACAAAAGAAAACAAAAAACTAATCTGTATAAAATATTTAACAATTTTAACTAAAAAATAGCTAAAAAACTTTTACCACATAAGCAAAAATAAATGGTATACTTAAGCTATTCATCCAATATGTCTCAATATTCTTATTCACAGAAACGCTTAAACACCAAACAATTTGATTGATTGATTGAATTTACGAAACAAAAAATTATTTACTTATATTTCCTTAGCCTACTAATTTTAAAATTATTTTTAAAATCCCTTATACCTAGAAAAAAGTGATAAACAACTTTAAAATTATAACACAGTAAAAAATAACATTCTTAAAAATAATTAAAATTCAAATGTTTATAACAAAAATAATAAAAGAAAAAAAAAAGGAAGAAATCTATAAACACGTATAAATTATGTCGCCATCTGGTTGCAAAGTTTTAAATTAAAATTAGCTTTTTACAAAGAGTAACGAAACTGAAATCTAAAAATAATATACAAATATTATGTAAAAATGTTCTCATTAATTTTGAAATAAATGCATTCATACATTTATATATATATATATATATATAAAGTTAGTCCTATAATTCTAGATTAACCTAGCATAACAGTTTTTTACAGTATATAATATATTATTCTCCATTTTTTGTTTTTTTGGAAAAAAAAAAATTTGGTTTTTTTGGTTTTTTGGAATTTTTCTTATATTTTATAATTTCTTGAATTATTGTTTATTTTATCTAATTTATGACTTTTATATATATATATATATATATGTATATATATATATATATATATATATATATATATAACTATATATATATATATAATAATATATATATCTATATTTATCAATCAATAACTCCCAGAGATAACATTGAAGAAACAACATTTTTTTGAAAATTTTTTTTTATTCATCAACATAACACCTTTTGTTAATCACCCAGCACAGGGTGACGATCGTTCAACGCTTTTCCAAATCTTTGTTGTTGTTTTTCCCAAATTTTTCTTTTCTTTTTTTTTTTTTTTTCAAAATCTTTTTTTTGTTGCAGTAAAATAACGATAAAACAACAAAGTCATCGACTCGTTTGCTGTTGTTTTGTTCCATCGAAACGATCGCGACCACTTGGAAAAAAAAACCTTTTTCGTGCTCGGTACTGTGAAGGGATAATCCT
>BMAW01055655.1:181048-195234 GCA_019974015.1 Nephila pilipes
AGCTATAATGTAATAAAATCCATGAGTCCAAGCTATAATGTAATAAAATCCATGAGTCCAAGCTATAATGTAATAAAATCCATGAGTCCAAGCTATAATGTAATAAAATTGGTGATACGACATGAACATATTTTTGTAATGTGTGATTATGTAATATTAGGAAGGGGCTCTTCTTTATCTCTAAATTACTTTTTTATTACTTTTTATTCATGTTATGCATTTTCAAGCAATTTTTATATATCGCATAAAAAAAGATCACGTATAAGAAATCGCTTAATAAAAGAGCGCATAAAACAAGTTTGACTCCGTATGCCAATGGCTCGCAATAAGTTTGTAACAAATAAATATAAGAATAGGAATATTTCGAAGTAAGTTCTTATTGCACAAAAATATCAATTTGTCACAGAATAAGTTTATTTGAGAGAGAAGTATCTGAAAATCGACTTTTTGTCATATTTTTGGAAACGAAATTTTTAAACATTTATAACAATTTAGTATTTCCGCAGACCTTTGTTTACAGTAAAATAAATTTCCAGAAAGAGTCAAGATTGTTTAAAATCTAAAAGTGAACGAAAAATAATGAGAGAAATTTGACATCCGAAAGTAATGTTATTTACTATACACAAATCGGAATCTGCTGTTATAAATGTGAATCGTTTCTCATGAATTTTGCTAAATAAGATTCATGTGACATTTATAGTTCCACTGCATACGCATATATATCATAAAATATTAATACTAAAACTCTTACTTCTGTGTTCCTCCGAAATATAAATTTAAAACTTTGAAACTTTTAAGAAATATTTTTAGCAAAATTATGAATTATTGAATAGGCACTTTATAAACTACAACACGATATAAAGGGCATGTATTTTTACACTATATTTCCCATTTTTAGTTTTACCCAATTTGAATTTTACTTACAGTTTCATTATTATATGTACTTTTCTCATTATTTTGATTTGTTATCTTAAAAAAACCAATTAAAAATTATTTACATTTCAAAAATCCAAAACCTAATAAATATTAATGGTACATAGATAAAGCAATACGTATATAATCATCATTTTTCATATACTTTTGAAGAATATTTATTCTGACATTTTTGCAATGTGATTCAAAGAGGCAGGTATTGTGTAGCATATTTCATATTTTAGTTTTTACTAAATCGGAATTTCTTATTTATTATTTCACATTTCATTATTATAAATACTTTATTAGTTTTATTTGTTAACATACAAAAACGATACAAAAAGTTCTTAACAATTTATAAATCCTGCAGCGTAATAAAAATTAATGGTACATAGAGAAAGTAAAGCACATTACATTACCTTTTTTTGAAGTACTAAAGAATACTCATTCTGATTTTTTAAAACATTCTTTCATTATGACGCGATACAAAAGAGCAGATGTTTTACAACGAATTTTATACTTATATTTTTAATAATTGGGATTTTTTTTAAATATTATTTCATATTTATTATTAGTATATACTTTTCTTATTATTTTGATTTGTTAGCTAATCAATTCAAAAGAACCTTAAAAAAACTGAATCAAAAATTCTTTATATTTCATAAATATTGCAGTCTAATAAAAATGGTTTTTTTTTTAAATCAGTGCGTTTGACATCACCATTTCCTCATGTACTTCTTTTGTTATTGATGTTTATAAGAATCCTTTCACACTACAAGCAATGCAATGGGGCAGGTGTTTTTATAGCATGTTTCATACGTGCTATATTTTTACTAAGTTTGAATTTTCTTACTTATTATTTCTTAATTCATTATAAATACATACTTTTCTCATTTTATTTTGATTTATTAGCTTCAAACTAAATCAACCCTAAAAACACAATTAAAAAAGATGTTTGAAATTCACAAATCCTGTAATATAATAAAAAAATGAATGGTACATACAGAAAGCAGTAGGCACGGCATCGCCATTTTCTAACGCTTTTCTTAAGAATATTCATTTCGTTATTGATTTTTTAACGAATTCTTTCCCAACGTGTTTGGCTTAATTTTGAAAAGTGCTTGATTCCATTGGATTAATCTTTTTCCGAAATAGTTAGACGCAATGAATTAAAAAATGAAAGGAAATTTAATTTTTTTTCTTTATCTGTATAATTCTTTAAAAAAGTTCCATGAAGCTGAATTATGAAGTTTGAGAGAACGCATTTAAAAAGATATTAATTATGCAGCAAGAGGATGTAAGTCTGAAACAACGAAATTGAAAGTTGAAGTCTTTTCTATCGTACATGTTTTCATTATAAGTGAAATCAAATTAAAACTCTTATGCCGTTCTTCATATTTTTGATGCATATTTTTAATGTTAATTTCTTAACACTATTGTAAATGGCTGATGACTATTTTGGTAAAAATACGCAAATATTCTTTTTTTTAGATTTTGTAGTGAAACACAATCACTATTACTCCAACCGCAGTAGGAAAAAAATTGAAATATATTTTTAGAATTAACTTGATGATATGAAATTTTAGGTTACATCTTTATTTACAATTTCTTAATATCCTTCTATATCTAAATAAAAAAAAATTGTAACCTTTAATGTTCCAATGGCCCCCTTGAGAACTAGGGAAAGGTTACGGACTTCTTTGCGTATGGACTTCCTTTGCCTTACGTCAACTTTTCTTTTACTTTTCAGTGATTGCGACCTAATTTTTCATCTCACACAATATCAATGTATACAATAATTGGGTTCTCGTGTTTTGACCCTGAAGTGGCATTATGATCTTAATTGAAAATCTTATAAATCACTGAGAATATGAAAATATATTTACATTTAGCAACACAGATCCGCTGCGTTGACAAAAAGCAGAATTGGGATATGTTCCGAAAGTAAGTTTCGTCCTTTTTTGACAAGAAAAATTTGTTGCATAAAAAAATAAACCATGACATCATGAACTTACTTTCTGAACTTACTATTTACACTATTTTTCGACATAGTCGTGCACTGCGATGCAAGGAATTGTCATACAGCCTGCTTCCCATCAGCATTGTTTTGGATGGGCCTGAGCACGACTAATGCGCTGTGTGAACGCAATGTCTGACACCATTATGTGCGCCTATCCGCTAACACCCCGTCCAATACTCTAGCAGTGTTGTTTTCATTCGTGGATGTGATGGGAGGCCACTTCGACCTTCATCCTCCAAACTCTGCTTGCCTTCTCTGATCATGCAACACCAGCTTCCAACTATTTGACGAGTCATGACATGTTCAATGTACATGGTCTGTAGGCGTTCACGAATGACTAATCCTACGTGCCCATTCATACCGAATTACAGCATACCCTTCCATTGCTGACCACATTGTCAGTAACGCCTCAGGCATGCTAGTTTGCTGCTATTTTCTCTTTTCTTCGTCACTCTGTGCATGTGTTATTCTTCCTCCAATGAGGCTACTTCCGTCGCTGAACCTGCAAGGGGTGGGAATTCTTATGACGATTATTTGCTTCATCTGGTGCACCATTTTCTCTTTCACAATATGACGAAACTTACTTTCAGAACATCCTTATTAGATGCCTATCCATTGACCTCTGCTTTACATCCACCACATCGGACATTTTCGGGGCTTTGAGAGAAGTTCCAATTTATCTCGAAAATTGTGACACGTTGACTCAAATATGTAGAAATACTGCACATCGTTCAATTCCAGCCAGTCTTCCAGTAGATCCTTCAAACGCTATCAAATCTATCATGAATGTGGATGATGTAATTTGCGTATTAACTGTAATCCACTGTATTAAATACTCACGAAATAGATTATAGATCAATGGATAAATTTTTAAGTGGACGTAAGAGAACATGAGACGGTCTGAAGTATCAATAAATGCACAGAAGAGCGTGGTTTCGAAAATAAAATGAAGAAAATATTCTCAAGAATACTAAAATTTTGGGTTTACTTGCGCTGAAGTAAATGAAGAGAGGACCCTGAGTATCCTTTTATCAAAAATTGTGTCTGCTGACATCATGAAACTTAATAAATTTAAACGTCATTTGGAAACCCTTCCTTGTAAGTACGTTAACTAACCCCGAAAATCTATCGAATTAAAATTTAAAAAACAAAAATTCTTTTTTTAAAAATTTGAATGAATGAAAAAGGTTTACTTGCCTCTCATTGAAAGTTAAATGAATAATAGTCAGATATAAAACCCCCCATGCCAATGGTGAAGAGCTTATTTTGCCAACTGCAATTGAGGATGTAGAAATTATGTTTTGGATATAACTTTGTCAAACAGTCGTTTTTCATATCAAATGATATTGTTGCCCGTCGAATTGATGATATAGTTGAAGAATACACAGCCTCAGTCTTTTAGGAAGTTGCTTGACAAATTGTTTTCAATTCGACTTGACGTGGCAACTTATAGCAGTCAATTTGTTCATTTCATAGCTTAAGTTCGATTTTTTGATGGTATGTCAACAGCAGAAAAACTACTTTTCTGCAAACCAAATGGACTCAGAGCACCAGTACTCGCTTTGTTTACTTCTTAAATAATTTTATAAACGAGGAAAACTTAGAGCGGTACACTTAAACATAAATAATATTTTAGAATGAAAACTATTATAAAATATTGTTCTGTGTGCAATGCATGGCGAAGAACTGATTTTTCCACCAAAGAAACTCTTTTCTTTGCAACGTGTTAAACAGAGTTCATTTTAATTTAATTTATTATATTATGTAAATCTTTTATACGAGTACAAAAGCCTCTTTATTGGCTATATAATAAGTTCAAATAAATATTAAAATTATTTCACACCGAAAAATTCCAAGAAGGAAGTCAAATTAAAAAAAAAAGTAGTTATAAAAATATGCTACATTACCACCGCCTTAGAATTCTGAATAATTTTAATCATTCGATTCCTTATTACATATGATTTAAGGTAAGGATAAATGTATTATGACATAATTTTTAAGAAATTAAGCTTATTACTGATGAAAGCAGGCATCAAACATGTACATAAGAACTTTTATGATAAAATTTCGAAAACTGGTGAGTTACGACATTTTGTTTTTGACAAAACTCTAGCCCCTTTTATTGCAGAAAATTACATCAGTTCAATGTCTGGCAGATGGAGATCTTTACATGTCTGGAAGATTCCAAAGTGTACAAGCTCTCGTAATACAAAAATCTTCTCAGTGTGCCATTGAATGATTCAAAGAAGAGCTCTGGCTTCCAAAGAAATTAGTCTTAGCCTGAATATTGTGCTAACGATAATTGTAACCACAGTAAATTATAAAAAAATGAACCCCCAAAAATCGAGAATCTTTTCTGCGCTTTTTAAAGACATGAGTGCTGTACAATTATCTTTACTATTTTATTTTATATGGGATTGGTGACCATGGGGGGACTGACTCTTGATCAGAAGATGATTAAACTTCGCACAAGAAGAGTGAACACACATTCCAACAGTAACATTAATATTTAATTAAAATACACTTTACAAATTTTTAATGAAGGAAAACACAAGCTGTTAATCCGATCGGCTAATACGAGAGGAAGAAAGTCAGAAATCGTTGTGCTAATTCAGAAGAGATGATGGAAAATGCGACGAAGCAGGTGAATGAACTTTCCAAAAATGGTTTCCTGGAAATGATATGAAAGTTGAAAAACAAGGGTGTAAATGCAGGAGGGCAGGGCTAGAAAGGAAAATATGATTAAATGCTGCTAATAACGTTAATCAATTGTTATGCCTTGTAGTATATGTATAGAGTTTATGAGTGTATGCGTAGTAGTATTTGTAGCACTTTTGATCCAAGTAGAATAAGCGCAAAACAAAGTTGGGAACCCCCCCCCCCTCATTTTATTGAAAAACAATTTCCATAACTGAATTATCTCATATAAGACCTGCATTTTTTTCTTAGTGCATTAAGTAATAATACATAAAAATAATTAATATGTTAAAATAATAATGGATTAATATATTTTATATTGAAGAAAAACTTCGTGACCAAATTAGTTCAAATAGAATTACAGGCACGATTCCTGTTTCCATAAAAGATTGCTTAGCTGAATAGCTAGAAATTAAACTTAATTAGTCTTTACAGACCTCAAATGACCTGGTATGGAAGCTAGAAGATTTCCGGTAACTCCATTGATCGTTTTTCTTTTTTCTATGAAGTTCTTGTGTGTGTTCGACGCATCCTAAAAGATCCCTCGCCATAACTTTAAGGGCCGATGAGGTTGCCTTTATTGAAGGGAATTCTCCGATTCATTGATGAGGCATAGATAATAAATCTATGCCTCATCAATGGTGACGACTCGACCAAAGATAACGATGGCAACTTGACGTGGGAGCAATGAAAACTAACTTGTGAATCAAAGCCAAATTTGTTTGACAGCGTTTAATAGACAACAGAATACAGAGATAACACCAAATTCCGTTAGAAACTCCACCAGTCTTCAAACAAGAAAACTTTTTGAACTAACTCCTTGGTTAATGTGACTTTTAGTGTTGACTTGTTGGTTTTGAATCTACTCTAATGTAGAGCTATGCGAGGGCTATTAGAGTCAGATCATATAATCTAGAACTTCAATAAGGAGACACAGAGTATTTCTCTCAAAACACCTAGATCTCTGATATCCTAGATAATTCAATGATAATCAGTTACGAAATTTTCATGGGAAATGGTAAATAGGCAATATTGCTTATTCGAATAATTTTAATTATGTCTGAAAAGAAATGACAACAAATTTCGTTCATTTGAGAGAAGAAATTAGTATAGATATGCTTCTAGTATGTATCAACTGTCACTAGTATCAAAAAGTGAAAAAGTTATTTAAGTAAATTCAAATGAAAATTGAGAATTAAGTTCAAAAAAAGTAGAAGAATGGTAAACTACCTATTTATTAATGCCATTAGAATGTATAATTAAAGGTTAATGGAATTAATCACAGATTTAAAAATTCAGCTAACATTAGTTAAATCTCTACTTATAGTAGAATATATTTACTGTATATTTATAAAACTTCTGTAAGTAATATATGCACTCTATAACAAAATAATAATAATAAACTGCTGTTTGTAGAAAATGCAACACCATGAAGGAATCATCAGAATCAAATGAAATTCGCAGCAAATGTCAATTATAGGATATTATGCAAATTAATAAAGTTTCAGAGCCATCGCGCGTGCGCGGCGCGCGCAGCGCCCTCTGAATTGATGCTGAAAGCGTATAAATAAAGTGCTGTAGCGGGACGTTGAAAAAAGTCTATGATTATTTGTTAGTGGCAAACGTTTAGTGAGACCTGAGTATGCCTCCACGACGGAAGAATAAGAAATTCAAGCAACTTACGGAGTTTGAACGAGGGAGGATAATCGGCCTTCGAGAAGGAGGATTTTCCTATCGCGCAATAGCAGCTCGTATGCAGCGGAACAGTTCCACAGTGATGCGTGTTTGGAAGCAGTGGACCGACGAGCACCGAACAACTCGAAAAACAGGCACTGGACGACAGAAGGTGACGTCAGAGCGCGATGATCGACACCTGCTCCGCATGGCGGTGAATGATCGCACAGCTTCCTCCAGGCAGCTGGCAGCACGTTGGTCTACTGCTACAGGTGTACAATTGTCGGCTTCGTCAATTCGTCGTCGTCTGCTGCGCCGTGGATTGCGTGCAAGGGTGCCTTTATACAGGATTCCCCTCACGGCGAATCATCGACAGCTGCGTCGGCAGTGGGCTCTTGAGCACAGAGACAGGCGAGCTGATTGGCACCAAGTTGTCTTTTCAGATGAATCACGCTTCAATTTGTGGACCCATGATGGCCGTGTTCGTGTTAGACGTTATGCCGGTCAACGCTGCCTTCCTGAGTGTATTATTGAACGACATAGTGGTCGAACACCCGGAGTTATGGTCTGGGGTGCGATTTCGTATCATGGACGATCCAATTTGATACGAATTGAGGGTAATCTCAATAGCAACAGGTACGTCCGTGAAGTGCTACAGCCCGAAGTCGTTCCTTTCCTTCAAGGCATCCCTGGAGCTATCTTTCAGCAGGATAATGCACGCCCACATGTTGCGCGGACTGTTCGAGACTTCTGTTCAGCACAACGCATGCAACTTCTTCCTTGGCCTGCTTATTCACCGGATATGTCGCCTATTGAGCACGTGTGGGATATGGTTGGTCGGCGTCTCGCTCGTGATCCGCGTCCTGCAGTTTCCAAAGACGAACTTTGGTTGCGCATACAAGCGATATGGAATTCTCTTCCTCAAGCAGATATTCAAAATCTGTTTGACTCCATGCCACGTCGTATAGCAGCACTTATTGCAGCGCATGGTGGCTGCACCAAATACTGATTTCGGACGCTTAATTTGTTTCTTTTGTTTTGAAAATTTCATCATTTATTTGTATCAGTACAAGTCGTTTCTGCATTAAATTTCATTTGATTCTGATGATTCTTTCATGGTGTTGCATTTTCTACAAACAGCAGTATAATAATAATAATAATAATAAAATAAAAACCGACCCACTAAGAAGGAGTTGCCAGATTGTAATGAAATTTCGTATGCAAAGACATTTGGACCGAACATGCAAACGATTAAAATTTGGTGTCCAATGAATGAATAGTGGGAGCTATAGCGCATCGGAACTGCTCATTCAGCAGGTGTATATAAGAAGCGATTATCAATCTGATGATCAAATTTTCTGTTGCATTACGATTTAGGATACCTTTCAACGACGAATCTCGCTTATAACTGTGTCTTGAGGATGATCGAAGAAGTGTCAGGAGACGCCAGAGCAGCGTGCCGATCCTGCTTTCAATTTTGCACGCTACGCAGGGCTTCAAACAGGAGTTATGGTCTTGGATGCCATCTCCCTTGATAGCCGGATCCCTTTGGTCGTCATTAGAAGCACACTTACGGCACAGCCGTACGTAGATGACATTCTGAGAACTGTTTTGCTACCGTTTCTTTCGCAGTCCCCTGGCCTTATTTTTCAGCTAGATAATGCCAGACCACATACGGCACGTGTTGCTAGGAACTATCTTACAGCTTGTCAAACACTTTCTTGGGCAGCCAGATCTCTCTCCAATCGAGCATGTCTGGCACAGGATGGGAAGGCGACTGCGTCTACCAGGGAATATTGATGACCAATCCCGACAATTGGAGCAAATTTAGCAAGAGATACCGCAGGAGACCATCAGGGAGCTTCATCACTATATGCCTCTCAGAGTGGCAGCTTGGATCCAGGCTCGAGGTGGGTCAACATCTTATAGAGCTCCTCACTTTTTAACTATGTGACTCTGAAATAAAACATTAAATTTTTCAGAAATTTTAATCATTTTTTATTCAGTACATAATTTTTCTATTCACCAATTTTTGTCTCCATTGCACAGCTCCTTCTTTGTGCGTCGGTTTTTTTTTGTTATAGAAAGTATATGTATATAAGTACTCTCCTTTGAAAACTATTTGAGTGGGAGTTAAATAACTGTTTAAGACTCAAAAAATGTTTAAACAGAGAAGGAACTGTGAGAATTCTCATTTATTTTTAAGAAATTAAATTTCGTAAATTTTTCATATTTATACAAGATTTTAAGAAATATTTTTTGTGAGAAAAACCTTCTGTTCATCTCTAAAGCTGAATGAATTTTATTTAAAATTTGTTGAAGAAAATAACATGTTTTGTGAAATAAAAAGGAAAGAAAATGAAATTACACCTATCTCTTCATTCGAGGAATTCAAAGGAATATTTTTCTGAAGAAATAAAATAAGTTAATTTCTTTTTTTCTACTAGTTAACAAACAAGTATTTTATTTATAAAAGTAGTTTCTCAAAGCATGATGTATAAACTAAAAATAATAAGCACACAGTTGAACACGTGGAAACAAATTTTACTAGAAAGATACATGCCCGAGAAAGAAATGTTTTTATTTAGACACGTTTGAAGAGGAAACGAATAAGAATTTACGATTTTTTTCGAAATGTTTTTGTTTATTTTGCCGAATTCTGTATTTTGAAATTCATAGCATAAAGCAAAAGTGGAGGCAGATTGGTGTTCGGGGAATTAAACATTTCTTAAAATTCTTAGAAAAGTTAGCTTTTATTAAGAAAAAAGACATTTGCCTCATTCGAGTTATTTTTTGAACAACAATATTCATAGCATATCTATAATACGACGACTCTTTGAGTTGGAAACCACGTATAATTGTATCTTGCTTTGTTTATTTCCAATTTCTCAAATTATTTTCGACTGAGAGAGACAAAGAAAAGAAAAACTGCTTTGAATCAATTTACACCTCATTATGATACAAGAATACTAAAGTTACAAAAATATAAAGTAAGAAGTGTAGCTATTAAACAACGAGACTGAAATTGTAAAACATTTTATTTTGAGATACATAATTAATTCTTTTCACTCTCAAAATGCATCCCTTCTCTTTCCCTACAACGTTCCATGCGAATATTCCATTTTTCGAAACAGTGCTGGAAGTCTTCTGTCAGCTCCTTTAGGACGCCTGCCGCTTTCTCTTTAGAGCTTCAACGGGCTGTTCTTTCTTTTGATGCAGTTTTCCCTCTCAGGAAACGTATAGAAGTTGCATGGTGCGAGGTCTGGCGAATAAGGTGGGTGCGATGTTGTACTCGGCTAGAAACCTTTTGATAGACAATATGGAATGAGCTGGCACATTGTCTTGGCGGAAAAATTTGTCGTACGAATTCTTTGTAGATTCTACAGTCTCAGAAATTGCATGAATTTATAATTGACGGTCAAATCGAACCCGATTATCGATTTTTTCGATATTGTCATCCATTTTTGACGTGGAAGGGCGACCCGGCCGTGAGTCATCTTCAACGTTTTCTCGCCCATCCGGAAATAGCTTAAACCACTTAATACGTATATATGTATATAAGAGAGAAGAGAGTATATATAGTATATACACCAAATCACAAATCACATAGATATTTTAAAATAATAATAAGCATTTACAGAATAAAAAGTGAACCCATTATTAAGGACAAAAAAAATGTGAAAAATAAATTAAAATGTTGTATCAGTTGGTGTAGGGACTATGATTGATTTAAGCTAGTTTTATGGTTTCAAACCACCCCCACTCAACAAATTACATTTTATCAAAATGGTTAATACTAAAAATTAATCGAAGAAGGATAGTAACAAATCCAAAATTCCATATAAGAAGGAAAGTACCAGGTAAAGAAATATTATAAAAATAACTTATCTTTTTTAAAATAATCTGTTCATTTAACCAATATTCCCAATTTCAAAATGATAAGAGAATTATAAATTACTAATATAAAGCTCTACTAACTGACTGTGCAATAACAAAGTCAAAGAAAATCATAAGTTACATTAATGGCACCCTTCGGCATATTTCTAGAATACTGCAGAAATAATACCAAAATTCTTCTATAATAAGATAATTTATAAAATATCATTAAAAATTCCTAAATGATTTCGGTACTTCCCTGCTTTAGTGGCCCCATCAAATTAAGGTTATTGCCCTCGAAGATGATTTGCCAGGGGACTGAGATGCATCGCCAAGTTAAGTAGTAAATTTTTAAAACGTTTTTCTGAGCTTCACTTGGTGTGTGTCATCAAATTTTCGATTGTTAATTTAACCAACTTTCCATTAAGCTAGAGCTCTGAAACTTTGGGAATCTTTCTTATTCGCCTAACAATGGAATATTTAGACATTTGTGACAAGTTTTAACTAATATTTCAATAATTTTTTTTAGAAACGTAATTTGTGTAGTAACCTGGCGCCATCTATGGGAGATATATTGAATTTCGCAGAGAGAATGATCTTACAGACGAGAGAGATATGAGGTTTTTTACTAAGTTTTAATTAATATTTAAATAATTTTTTTAATAAACTTTGCCACCATATAAAAACGTTTGATACATGTATTGTTACAATCAAATTTGCATTAACGAAATACAAACTGTTAATTGAAAGAAATTCCTTTAAAAGAGCTATTTTCGAATTAATATTGAATTTAAAAATCATTTTCGGCATGAAATAATTTAAGATAGTATTAGATCAAAATTGATCAAAATTATTTTATAAGCTTAATCAGCATTTTACACACAGCACACACACACAACACACATTGACACACACACACACACACACACATATAATATACACATGAGAAATTTACATCATGCTGAAGATAGAATTTTGCTGTTATTCAGCGTATCCTGTGGGCAGCAAACAAACTGAAAGAGTTCAACATATTTTAAAAGTTTTGAAGAAAGAATTTTCACTGAAAGAAATTTGAATGGAACTTCTATAAGTAAATGCTATTAAAAGATGATCCTATTTATGGTAAATAAATATAAGGCTCAGTAAGATCTGTATTACGGTAAAATTTCTATGACAATAAATAAGCTATGAGAGGCTACATTTCCAGAGTCCAACTTTAACAGATGTGGCTGTTGGTATAAAACAACATATTACCTAATCTGATTTTTAAATCTAAACAGTGTTATAAATGAAAATGTGCCCTACATTGAAAACATTTGTAAACTTAAGAATTAAGTTAGCTAGTTTTTAAATGATTCTAATAGTTTCTTATTTTAAAAGTAATCTCAAACGATTTATTTTCCTTCAATGCAAAGAAAATTTAGGGAATTTAAAATTGTAATGGTCAATAAATTAATCTATGATCTTCTATTAGTATGAGTTGGATAAATGACCACTTTAATTTTTATAGTTACCCATATTAGAATTATTTAACTAGAGTAATCTTTGAATTACAGACAAATAGTCGAGAAACTAACATGCTAGTTACAAATAAATCTTAGGAGATTTATATGTACGAGGTCAACAGTTACTCAAACCTACATTATGAGTAGCATGGAGGTACCTTGAAGGAAAATGAGTTGAGAAAGCCATGCCATGTATTCTAAATAATTTTCATATTTTCTCAATAGATATTTGGCTCATTTGTGAGGTGAGGCTGCATTAGATTATCAGCAGAAAAAATATTGTACTTAAAATAAATAGTTATACTGCAAAACAAAGAATCCTGAAGAGGCATTTCAAGGCATGTTTACAAAATCAAGAGAGTATTTATAACTCAAAACATAGCTAAAAGGAGGAAACAACTTCCATTTGGCCTTTTCTGCTTTAATGTTTATCTGAGTTCCTGTAACTTCATGAAACTGAGTTGATTCTTGTTTGAATCCTTTATCTGAGGTGTGGGCTAATCTCCGGCTTGTGAATCTAAACTGCATAACATTGAGATCTGTTAAATTTTCTTGATTCTACCAAATCTTCCTTCCTCCCATGGTGGGCCCACTGAATTCCTGAACATTGGTATTTACCAAACTCATCAAGGTCTCAGTACAAAAGATAAACAAGCAGGCTGCTATTAGTAGGATCAGTCTTTATTACATGATCCTTTTAATGCTAGCACAGAGTGAGAAAGAGAGAGAATTGAGACTTCACAGAAAATCATCGAAATCATACTTTTAAAGCACGATTCTATCCATTCATATAAAAGCGCGTATGTGTAAAGTAATTTACTTTAACTAATACCATTTAATTTGAATTTTGAGAAGACACAGTAGCCACCTCCCCAATAGAATTATTTACTAAGGAGAGAGACTACTTTTACACCAGGAATTACACAACCTCCAAGTTGGATACAGATTATCACATGAGGAGCAATAAGCAATAGGAGTGTAAGAGGAGTTTTCACCAGGCTTTGATTTATATCATGTAGCCTCTTTAAAACGTCAGAGACCATGTGGTTTTGGATGAGTGTAGACGGCGAACTCCAAGTGTAGATCAAAATCTAGGATCATCCACAAATGTGAGAGAATGCTGAAAGACATGCATTTGAAGCAAAGGAGAACGTGGACTGATAGATTTCAAAGCGCGTGATTGGATAAATAAAAGAAAAGAACCATGAGGAAGTAAGAATGACTGACACCTTTAAGGAGATCGGGCAAATTTAGGAAATTAAATTATTATTGTGAGAAATTGAATAGAACAAGTTAAAATCCATCAGCCTACACAATACACACACTCACACACACACAAACACATACTACTACACACATTACATACATATATATGGAAGACAATATTTCAAATGAAGAGGGCCTGTTGAATTATTTATAATCCATAACTCTCACATTAATTTTCATGTTAAAAATCCCTAAACCAGATATAAAAATCATAAATAAGAAAAGCAGAATTATTG
>BMAW01055655.1:195965-212890 GCA_019974015.1 Nephila pilipes
GTTTTAAAAACGTTTTTTACGTTGATATTTTATAGATATCCCATAGCTAAGAAAACAGCACCTACATGTATATTCGCTAATATTCATTAACGTTACCACATTGTGTTTGTTTTTCCGTGTATGTTTCCAGTTTTGTATTTTAAAATCACAATATTTGTATATATATATTTAATAATCTTTTAATACACCACAAACGAAATATAGATGCTTTAAATCTCTCGGTAATAGAGATGCTATTACACTTCTTGGGAATCAAACAGTTGAAGGAGTACAAACTGTTGTGGAATGAGAAAGCATTGTGTTTGATTATTTCACTGTAAACCGTAAATGCAATTTTGTGATCTATAACGAGTGTTTATACCAAGCCGAAAGAATGTGGGATTTTGCAAGATTGACGCAAGATAAACACATAGGAGGAAGGCTGGTATCACCTCAAATCGTATTGTTTACGAATTTATCGGAAATTTTTCAGTATTGAGAAAGCAATTCGGAATATTATTATATATTTTTAAATTATTTATTGGAAATATTTATTTATTAATTTTGTTCTCGATTTCTTATTTGTTTTCAATTTCACCTATCTTAGTGACGACGTTCCGCGTAATTGTGGAAACAATATGGACCTCAATAGGAAGGTACTAAATCTTATAATTTTTCTCATTAAATAATTTGTCTTTAAAATTAGAAAAATCCGGCAAAATAATCAGTTATAATACAACTATCTGGTTACAAATCTCACCTATTGACTGAAATACAACTGTTTAATTGAAAGAAATTCCTTTAAAAGAAGCTTATTTCGTAATCAATTAATTTTGAATTTGAAAATCATTTAAATACGTATATAAAATAATTAATAAAGTATTAGATCAAAATTGATCAAAATTATTTTATAAGCTACTTAATATTTCTGAACACATTCACACACACACAACACACATGCAAGCACACACGCCACACACACACATCACATTACACATGAAGAAAATTTCATCATGGACTGTAGAATTTTTGTTATTCAAGGTATCTGGGGATAGTGCAAACAAACTGAAAGAGTTCTAAATATTTTAAAAGTTTTAAGATAAAATTTTCACTGGAAAAGAAATTTGATGGAACTCTTCAATAGAATTGCTTAAAAGATGATCCAGTATTATGGTAACAATAAATATAAGCCTAGTAAGTACTGGGATACTAGGTAAAATCTTCTATGTCATTACAATTAATACGAGGCCTATTTGGGCTCAGTAGTCCAACTTTCAGGTTGACTTGGTGTATATAGAACAACAATTACCATTGATTTTTAAATCTTAAACAGTTATAATCATATGCAGACAGTTTTGAAAACATTTAGTAAACTTAAGAATTATTAGCTATTTTTAAATGATTCAATAGTTCTTATTTTAAAAGTAATTCATAAACGGATTTATTTTCCTTCAATGCAAAGAATAATTCTAGAGAATCTTAAAATTGTGGAATATTAATCTGATCTTCTATTTAAAGCTGGGAGATTAAATGACCACATTTATTTTTAAGTTACTCAATATTAGAATTATTTGACAGTAGCAATCTTTGAATTACACAAAGAAGTCGAGAAATCTAATATCATGCTAGTAAACTAAATCTTAGGGATTTCAGGTATACTGAGGTCAAGTTTACTCAAACCTACTTATGATGCATGGAGGTATGAAGGAAAATGAGTTGAGAAAGCATGGCTGTATTCTAAATAATTTTTCATATTTTCCAAAGATATTGCGCTCATTTGGTTTCGAGGTGAGGCTGCATTAGATCATCAGCAGAAGAAAATATTGTACTTAAAATAAATAGTTAATACGCAAAACAAAGAATTTTGTATGAGATTTGTAAGGCATACGCATAAATCGTAATAAATATATTTTATATCAGTTAGTCAGTGCTAGATAAAATAACTAGCAATATGCAACTGGAACGTATGGTCAGTTTTTTTTTAAATTATTTTTATTTATTTTATTATTATTATTTTTATTTATTTTATTATTATTATTATTATTATTATTAAGTATTTTAAATGCATTTTGTATCAGAATAACGAAGTCGAAAATGGAATAACTGTAAGTCCTGTATTAAATTTACACTTTTCTTTCTCGCACGCGAACCTATATTTTTCTGATCGAACCTATATTACTTATATTTTTCTGATTCATATAATACCTACCCTAGAAAATGCTACAGACAGAAGAAATGCTCGCGAAATAGTGACAACAGTATGCATCTACAAACGAGGATAAGCTGACAAATTATTTAATTTCCATGCAAAGGCGACTCTTGAGATTAGATAGAGCATTGGTTACTTAATGGTTGAGATCATGATCTTCATCGCTGACGTCATTTGAATTGAATCTTGTGTCCAAATCCTGTTTCCAGAGAAGACCATTGGGCAGAATAATGGAAACTTAAGTATGTATATAAGATAACTGAGAGTACCAAAACTTCTTTAAAGTAACTCAGAGGCTGATTTTAACATTTAGATATCTTTATATTTCTGTATACATTCATGCATTCAAAATCACATTTATATATATAAGTATAGAAGCAATTATTTATGTATAAGCAATTAACATTCAATATCTATGTATTTACATTTACAAGTCATAAAATTCCTTACATCTTTAAATGTGAAGATTTGCAGCGTACTTCTAGATATAATATTATTTGTAATGAAAATTATAAAGACTTGAAAATTTCAATTTATAAAACTTAAAGTTTTTAAATTTTTTTTGTTTCCTATTTTCCTAAATTTTTATACAAATATTGTGGTATATCTGAAGCTTGTAAATGTTTATTAGAAAAAAATTACTTTCATTACATAAGAAATAACTTCATATTGTAATGTAGAAAACATCATCATCCTGGATACAGTAGATTTTGAGGAAAGAATATTAGAATTCTAAGACATCACATCTTGAGAGAAAAACGCAAATACATATTTTTTTTCTATGACTTGACATGTTTGTTTAAAATTTTGAAATTCAATTTTCTGGCTTTCGTTTTATCATATTCTCATAAAAAATATATCTATAGAATCAATGAAGATCTCTCTAGATTTTAAGGGAAAAAATATACGAAATTTGAAACATTTTAATGTCTCAATTAAGCGTGACTCAAAATATTCTAGCGACGAACTGTGAAAGTTGAAACAGAAGTATTAGATCGGGTGTCCTCCTCATCACTTGCTAGTAATTAACATTTATCACTGCCTGTTGCCAATAATCTTCGAATGGCTTTAAAATGATGTTAATTCAGACCAATCCACCAACAATCGAATGTACAGAGTGATCAATAAGAAGTTAGTAGAGCGCTACATTATTAATGACTATCCAATAATTTTCTAGGGCATTACAAGACAGATAAAGTTTATCTGAACCCACAATTCATTTTCATATCTAGCAATTTATCGCAATAGGGAACAGATGGTACAATAAAATTTTCGTTAATGTATATGTTTGAAAAATTTTCTAATGATGACATCTTTACGAAGTTAATAGTCCTTCACCCTTCCCTTGCAGAAAAAGACACTTATTTCTTCAGAATTTGTCGTTACATGAAGATCGATAACATTTGTTTATGAAGTAAAAAGTTAAACTTCCAAAGTCTATAAATGTATTTTTTATTTCATTAGTAAAATATAGTTTGAAGCACCTAAAACTGTAAAATATTTTTAAAAAAAGTGGGAATTAGAATGTGTTAACGAAGATTGAAGGGACAAAACTTTTCCTTATATCTTGAAACTTGTATAAGTGCATTGCGCCGTTTACTCAATATATATTTCTATTTGATGCTCTAAATTTCATCACACCAATACCGTTTATACAAAAGGATAAACATATTTTATTATTAATAATTACCATATCTTTCCGATCGCAAGACGCAACCGAAATATATGGAGAGACATTTAGAAAAGACTAGTTTATTAAATTAAGTAATTTTAGAGTAAATATTTATCTAAAGCTTTTTAAAGATATTTTTAAAAAAATTTGAAAGGTAAAGTAAACATTTAATTGTTTGAAAATTTATTAACATTTATCTACACATTAGCAGTTTGAACCTTACAAAAATCATATGTTTACAGACTAATAGCTATCGAGGCTCATAGACAAAGACTAAGTAGGATGTGAGCTTTATCGCTATTTTCCCTTCAATTAACACTTTAGGGACTTTTTATGATGTTGTTTAGATTGAAAATTTCCTCCAATAAATGAAATTTGACTTATGCACACGTATAAAAATTAGAAAAGTGTAATGAATAGAACTAAGGAATATTGCACATAAAAGCAGTGAATTGCTTAATGCAGAGGTTGGTAGTCAGCTGAGTGATTAATATAGTGAGCTGAAGTTATTAAGTGAGCCATCTGTGTAAAACCCGCATTGAGTAAGGAGCTTTAGGAGGGAATCCCAGTAAGATCTACAAATTGTCAAAGACTCGAATCCTCATCTTCAATTATTTTAAGGCCTCGAACCCGATTGTTACGGAGTTGGCCGATCGTAATAGTGGCGTTTTCTTAAATAATTAGTATCATTGAGTGACTGTTTCAAATTCAAAGAATCAATATACATAAAAACACACCTCACACACAATGCGATGAAACAGAAGTATACAGTTAATTCTTGACTTTATTTTTAGAATATAATCACATTTTTTTTTTCATTTTAGCGTGGAGTCAGGTCTTAATTAAAGAACAGGAATTTAAATTAAAACATTATTAATTGATAACTTACATTTTTCGATAAAGGGGGGAGAGTGACAGGTCACCTCACTTGTGTAAAACAGCAGAGCAACTGACTTCTTTTGCCAAAAATAACCCTGCGTTATCGCCAACACAAGGCAGCTTCGCAGTTCAATCACAAGGTAGGTTTGCCACATCTAGCGCGTAGTGCCTAAAGTGTGAAATCTTCCCTAAATTTTAGATGCTTTTTTGTTACGTTGTAACAACTCTCCCTCTCCTATAAAGTTTTATAATAAATAATACCAAATAAATTAATTCAAGTTTTTTGTGTGTGTATAGAAATGCCTGACTCCCTGCCGAATTACATAAATCATAACTAAATATATGTAGAAATGTACAAAGTATAGGTTTCAATATACATGGAATGTGCACATAGTAATAATGTTAGACAATGAGTATCTTGATTACAGTATGTTTGGGTAAGTGACCATGAAAGTAATGCTGCTGAGAAAAAAATAATATATGCAAAAGAATCAATGCTATTTTGAAAAAAATTTCACCATGGATGTCTTCATGGGAAATTTGTTGCAAACAAAAAAGGAGAGAGAGTTGTGGAGTTATTGATCAGGCAACTCCCCAACTTCCTCCACAAAGTTAAGCATTCATGTCTAAGCTGAAAATTGAAATAATAAATTAAAGTAGGACTACTTAGTAATAGTTCTCTCGTATAATAGTGTAGTGAGTTGCCCTCTGCTGTTCATCAGAATAGTCAACCTGCTCAAAAATATTAAAAGAAAAGTAATAAATTTTGACAAGAAAATATTCAATTAATTCAAAATATAATTTGCAATAACAAAGCTTTTTGACTTTTTATGTCTTAAAGATACAAGTGAGAAAGTATATATATAATACCTACCATCTCCTCCCCATTTCTGTTTACCATAAGTAACACAAAATATAAAACAAAATAAATATAGGTCACCCCTATTCATACAATGTGTATAAAAGTATATACATAAAATATAATAAATGAGAATAAAATAGGAGCTAACTAATGTAAATTTAACTTAATACTAAATTTACAGATGTAAAGAAGTTGACAATTACAATAATCTTGGATTTAGAACTGGACCCTGGAGAGCAGTTTGAACATCAGACTGATTTGGACCATTTGTTTTTAAATAATCAACTCTCCTACATGAGATTTTAAGTTTGTGGGTATTGACTTTTAATTCAGGAGCCTGTGGATTGTCTAGTTCCCTGATGATGCATGTATGTTTATTTGGTTTTTTGATTACCTCAAACGGTCCATCAAATTTGGGTCTAAACTGGTTACCACTAAGTGTGTACACGACATCACCAACTTTTGGTGCACTTTAAAAAATTCCATAGATTTGTGCACACATTTAAAAATAATTTTAAATAATTACTTTATCAATATCATTCCTGGTAAGACCAGACTTTATTTTAATTTTTTTGTCATCTGAAGGAATAAAGGAAACATATTCTTAAGAGAACAGCCCGAAACTTCATTACTAGTCTGAATAAAATACCCCTTAAGAATTAAAACAGATAATTCCGTTTATAATGAGTATCTTTTCAGATAAAAATCATTATAAATCATTTGTCTGAAACTCCAAAATTAATCAGGAAGGGTCAGGAAAATTTAGTTTATTTTCAGAGAGCAAAAACTAATATGTGACCCAATTTCTATTTTAATTGTAGAAACATTTTGATAGGATTATTTACTCTAATTATTTTTATAGAACCAAAAGCATCAGAAGAAAAATTTGAAGAATATGGAACGCAACTCTTGTTTATTAACTTTGTAATAATAGATCACTAATTAAGAAATGTATTTGTTTTTATGCACACAAAAATATTTCTTATTAATTATATTTATTAGAAGAGACTTATAAATTATGAAATAATGGTATTTAATTATAAAAATTGCAGAAAAGTTGGAATTATATTTTTTTCTACTGTTACACATATGGAATTAAATATTTCCCTTTAGTAGATTTTTGTGGCATGTATTCCATAAACAAATTTTATTTTAATCCAACTATAATGCTTAGTTTTCATTACTTATTTGTAGCTTATTTAACAAAATAAAGTAGTTTTATACCTTAAATCATATTTTGCCAAGACTTCATATTTATTTTGGACTTTAATGTAAAATTTACTGAATGTATAACCAATATATATTTAGAGTGTAATGTTAAATAAATCAATGTATTGAAATAAATGGAAAGTAAAGAACCTCTATAATTTCGATGAAATATAATAAAATGCGTTTTTTCGTATAATGTTTAACTTTTACGCCCAAATTTCAAAATTATCTTAACGTTATTTTTAGTTTAGTTGCTAATTCACTGAAGTCGATTGTATTATCTCCATGGAATGTAACGTTAAATAAATCAATACGAGTAATTTGGATACATGAAAAACAACACAATAAACTGTAAGTTAAAAATTATTTTTTACAATTCCGACTTAGCTTCTGTGATCTAAAATATGAAATTCTGACAGCTTTAGTTCAAAAGTATTATTTTTAATTCCCGTATTAAATAATACTTGAATAACCTATTGTATTAAATTATAGCTTCTCAAGTGCCTTGTACCTTTATATCTCTTGCTCTAACCATATGCCTAGCCATCAATTTAAATCTTAGAGGTATGTATGTATTACCACTAAAGGGGGGTAGCCATGTAATGACACATTACCTAGGTAATCTGCAGATCAACTAGGACAATCCATTAAACTGAGATTACTTTTTGAAAAAAGGATTGAAACAAAAAGTAATCAGATATCGATGATGTATTATAAGCCTCTCTTATGAGACGAAGACAAGATGTTGACGGTCGATGATTCATTTGAACTATCTCTGAAATGGAGAATTTTTTCCCATGGTCTCCTTAATCTCTTGAAAATGCAGAGGATACAGGAATAAGATCACAGAATTGAAGGGTTTCATAATTAAATATAATTCAATTGTAGTTGCCTGCCGAGAAACATATTACTAATCAGTTAAAGACATAAGAAATATCCACCAATACAGCATATACATAAATAATAATATTATCCAGAAGGTTGGGGGGGGTGTCGCTTTGTTGACATCTCACACGTTTCCTATCTCTCAAATTTATTTACAAAAGATGCTTCAAGCCATTGTTGTCAGGATTCATATCTAAACTTTAATAACAGTCTATATCTGCCACCTAGCACCCACTCACATTGACATCACACGTATTAACAACCAGTTCCCTATATATTACTCATGGATTTGAATGCCCACAATATTCTTCGCAACCCAAGAGGAACTAAAATTGAAAAAAGGATTTCAAACATTAGCCAGTGTCTATAAAACAATAACCAATTGAATTACATACATATGTTGACGAGAACATTTCATTCAATAAATCAGGCCATCGGTTCCTCTTCCATGTTACCTTTTTGTAATTTCAAAACGGATTCCTATCTATGTAACAGTGATCACTTTCCAATTATATTAAATCCTACAAGTCTCATCTAGCGTCACTTCATATACTGTAATAGATATATTTCTGAAACAGGTAACTGGCCACTTTTTTCATCTCTCTCTCATTAGAAAATAATGAATTCTCATAATATATCAGAGGACATCACAAACATAATAATAATTGAAAGTACTAAAAAGTCATAGATAACAATCGTTTCTAATAAAACAAAAATACAAAATACACTGTGGAGGAAGGAAGATTGTCTAACTGCCTATAAGAATAAAAGGAGATAATGGAGCATTTTTAAAAGATATCCTACCTTCAAAAGTTTTATTTTTTGCGAGGAACTTAAAGCTATTTTTAGAAAAATACGACACAGTCAAAAAGAATCCTGGACGAGGTATGTTTAAAATATTAACAGTATTATTACGTGTAAGCAATTACGGAACAAAATCAAGCGCGTCTCTAGCGTTTATATTCATAGATAAATTCCAATTTTGGAATATAGTCACCAACCCATTTCATATCAGAAAGATATAGCCAATACAATAGCCTCGTACATCGAGGCTATTGTATTGTTCTCGTACATAGAGCTGGGATAATTACTCTGACTCTTTCAAAAAATAAATAAATAAAACAAAATAATAATAATTATAAAATAAAATTAAATAAAAGCTGAAGCTGAGAAGAAAATTAATTTCATTACGAGACACAATTTGACATACAATAGTGATTTTATTTTCTCGAACCAAAAAACGCTCATGTTATGTCCAAAAATAATCTCCGAGACTAAATAACGTTACTTACTAGCTTATAAAGCCTATTTCGAGTAATTAATTTATAAACATTTTAATATTTTATAACATGATTTGGAGAGAAAATATCTTTCTTCGTTCATGGAAATATGTTGCAATTATTCTCGTTTTAAAACCTGGCAAAAACACATCTCATCCAACGAATTATCATCCTTTAGCCTTCACGAGTTGCTAATGTATAATCCCAATAATGGCAAATACTAGTGTAATGTATATTTAGTAACATAAGGCCACTTATTCACCATTTCAATTCGGCTTTCAACGAAAAATAGTAACAGCTCTTGAAGACACAAGTAAGAGATCCCGATGTTCAAAATAAACATCTTATTTCTATTTTTTCAACACTGAAAAAGCATACGATCATAATTGGATGCATGGAACTGTCAGAGACTTATGACTTAAGAGGTTATCTGCGAAATTTTCCTTCAAACATTTTCAAAGCACAGATATTTTACAGTTAAAGGGGATTCGAACTTATAGTATGATTTTATTCAAGAAGAAGGGGTACCGCTAGGGAGTACATTGAGTCACATTTTTCATCGCAAAAATTAATAATATATTGAAAATCAAACAACCTGTAAAGGCCCTCATGAATGTTGACTACTTGCCAATTTCATGTACGGGAAAATGAATGTAATCGAGGTACAACATCAACAGACCATTAAAAAAGATTCCAAAACGGACAAATGAAAATGGTTGCAACTTCTCTTAGAGAAAAAAAATATTTACGCTTATTTTGTAGACAAAGGAAACTTCACCTTGAACCAGAAATTTATTGCAACAGCGTATTTATTAAGGTATTTATGAAATCGTATTTATGAGATCAAAATTTTAGAGCTCATATTAGACACACACAAAAAAAAAAAAAAAAAAAAAAAACTAACCATTAGCTCTATTGTTTTATAACTTTTTTAACCATTGCGAAAAATCAATAAATATTTAAAAAGTTTTATCGCATCTTTCATGGGGTTCTGACCGTACATTTTTGTTAAGCATATAACACGTTGTGTAGTATACGGCTCATGCAAAAAATCAGTTTTATGTAAACTGCATTCAATCCCTCATACTGCACTACAATTTAATTCTGAGGCCTTTCACACATGTCCTTTCCAGAGTTTGTACGTGGACTGTTTTGAGTCTACCTTAGATCTAAGGCGACGACTTTTGTCCCTTCAGCACCATTTTAAAGCTGCATACTCATCAAAGTCTTCATCATTTTCAAATGAAAGTTGCCATCCATAATAATAGCTTGCTATACCTCCTTTTTCACAGAAAAGTACAGTTTTTAATTGTAGGTTCTAATTTATTAAATATCTTTGTCAGCAGCGAAAGCTAGGGTTTTCACCCTTGTACGAACAATTTTGATTTTATAAATCGCTTAAAAATCAGACACTGCACAAAATGTTTACACTCAACTATTTAAAGATTTTGTAGAGCATTAACCCGATCTTAAACATATTTATACTCACGTCTCTTGGTCAAAAATCATGTTGAGGTCATATTGATAATTCATTTCACTTTTTTCAACTTCACCCTTCACGTTTGGTTTTCCGGCATTATTAAGGAGTTTAAAAGTATCTCAAATTCAGGATTCTGCGTGATACACTACACACAACCAACCAATCGACCGTTAATGAAAAGGGAAAATTTTGCAATTCCACATTACTTAGGTTATTTGCAGATTAACTAGGCTGACAAGTTAAAGTGAAAAAAGATTGTTTCATTTTTCACTTTACATAGTTATTTTACTAATTTCTCAGAGATAATAGGCTCAATTACTTACTATTCACTCGTTACAGTAAAAATAAGACGTTTTCACGAATGAGGGTATTATTTTTAGATGTTTAAATTAATATTCAGACAAACAACTCAGTAGTACTCGGCACCATTAATTAAAAACATGCTCTACTTTTACAATATAAAAATATAAGTAATTTCATTTAATAATCAGTCGATTGTAAGTAAAATATACTGAAAATAGTTGAAATATATTTTTGTTTCTGCAACTGACTAATGGAGTGGTGA
This sequence comes from Nephila pilipes, assembly GCA_019974015.1. NCBI lineage: Eukaryota > Metazoa > Arthropoda > Arachnida > Araneae > Nephilidae > Nephila > Nephila pilipes. The sequence continues at coordinate 206,986 of BMAW01055655.1, forward strand.
TCGAATTAATTATTGAACAAGGTAAAAGACAAAGAATAAATTAAGCAGTTTAAAAATATTATTATAGTTAAAAGGACGTAATACATTTATGTTTTCTTGTTAATGTACTCTTAGGATTAGTGATATTTTAAAAACACTACAATTAATTTTTACGGTGAACATACATATTTGAGACATACTTAGATTTCCAGTCTATTTTTAGAAAATCAGTCTAGTTCTGAGACATTGCTGTTTGACATAAAAATAAATTTCCACAGTAGAGAACCCTCTTTCGTTAAAAATATCTCCTTGCAAATTCTTTATTCAGTTCTTTCATATAATTGTTTTAAAATTCTCTCTGTGGTACAGAAAGCAGAGGATGAAAGGGATAGATGAGGGACAAAAAAATTACAGAAATAAGCTTTTACATTTTAATATTTCGGAATGCATTAATGAATGCATTACCAAGGTAAAATATAGAAAATTCTTATTTTGTAGAAGATTTCACATTTTAACTGAAAACATCAGGTAATGTGCATATTAACTGCCTTCGAACTTTAGTGGCAGCATAATATTCTGAAATTTGATTAGACTATATTTAAATCTTTATGGTGTGGTCTTTTCATTGTCTAATATTGTATAAAACGAAAACGAAAATTTCTTTTACAACGATACATTTTAAAAAAAAGCGAGTTATTTCTGTATTATTTTAGTGATGATTTTAAGCAATTATATTAGAAATAATTACTTTAACAGAAAAGGATATATTTAACTTCACATTCTTCTCTCATGATATAAGAATGTTTAAAGGTGTCATATTTTTAAAATATTATGAATTTATGCACTTTATTAAATAAAATATGTCGATATTACATCATTTTGAACGAAATGTTTATCTCAATTACCTACAAATTCTTTTCTAAAATTTAGCCCACATTTAAAATTTATAAATTAAATATTCTTTTCATACAAATTTCTTTCAACTAAAGATTACATTTTCTGTCCCCAAACGATTTATACCTTTGTAAAAACTAATCTCTGCTCAAAATCATTAAAGGCGTTTACTTAAAATTTTAAAATTGTTTCGATGGAAAACACTTTTACCATGCAACGAAAATGTGTTTTATGTTATTAAGGATGCATTTATTAATTGTTCTCTTTTCCTACTTAATAAAAGATATTCCTAATTTTTATCTCAAGTTTAAAATTAAATTAGCAAAGATATTTGATAAAGTAAAATATGATGTTTCATATAATTTAGCTATAAAATTGTTTAAAAACAATTCAAAGAGATTAAAGGAAATTTTCTTCAAGTAAGTAAATCTCCATTCTCGTATTCATTAACTCAAATCCAAGTTTCTGAACGTTATTGCGGATATATTTTTTCTTTATGTCCCCTATCTTCTCCAAAACGTATCCTATTTTTAGCGTGAAGCCAAAATTTATGACTCTAATATTCCTTTTGTTTGAATATTTCATTATTTTGATAGTTTTCTTTGAACTAACAAAAGGCACTTCATATAGAAGGACAATAGCCTACCCTTATAACGACTAACATCTATTCAAAGTTATTTCGATGGTTATTTCCCCTAGGACATTCCTGGAAACAGTGCCGGTTTTCTAGATTCCAGTAATAATCCGAAGCAATGCATAGAGCTTATTAGATTTCTGCCGACAGTTCTTCCAGAAAATATGACCTACACTTCCTTTTTCCTGTATTTGGGAAAACTTCCTTTACTTGGGACTGTGTATTTCCATTTGTTCACCTGTATGGTCAAAGAAATTTCGTGATATGAGATGTTAACAATTAAATCCTTTTAGAGTCCTTTAATTTTCTTTGAAATAGCTCTTATCCTTTAATGGACATGTCTTTAAATTATATCAAAGAGTCGGAACGAAAGGCGAGAGAGCTTTTAGATACACCTTATTAATGCTTCTAAAAATAGTAAGGCTCTTCGAATTTTGAAATTGATATTGTATAACTTGTTATAGTTAGAGGAGCCTTTAACCCTTTCAGTACAAGCGAGACTTAAGATTCCCTTTAATGTCAAAGAGATGGAGTGCTGAAAACTAGAAGTCATTATTCTAATTGAATTAATTAAATGAATTGTTAGGAACAAACAACGAATATAAATATATACATACGAGTGTGTAGCGTAAGGTTTTAATTGTTACTAAGGAATAACCAAAATAACAAGATAAAACTTATTCTGCATATTAATTTGTGTTTCTGTACGTAACATTATTAATTACAGCTGTTAATGCTGATTTATTTGGTCTCAGGAAGTCGTAGATTGAGGTAACCCTCAATATGGAGAAAATAGAGATCAAACTTCTCAGTTCTAAAATGGTGGCCTTCGAAAGATCGAAAAATTCTAAATGAAATGTTTAGCTCTTGATGGTGGCTATATAGAGAAGTCTTAAGAATAATAAAGGAAAAATATGTTTATATCTCAATTAATTTTAGTAATAATTAAAATTACATTACCCTGATAATATACCCGGTATAATGTACGGTACCCCGGGAAATTAATAAATAAAACTTTTAAGATACCCCTGGATATTAATTGAACTTTGTAAAAACATAATTTTATTTTATTATTCTTAGACTTCCCAATAATCACCATCCAGAGTTATACATTCTTTCCAGCGTTTCTTGAGCTTTCGAAGGCTGTCATTGTAGATCTCAGCAGAATGAACTCTACCTTCTCTATTCTGCGGGTTACTTCAATATACGGCTTCCTTAAACAAACAAACAAATCCACAATAATAGCTGTAATTTACAACACTACGTATGTAACGATCATTTAACATGCCGATTGCCAAATAAATTTTATCCATGTATCATGGTTATTTCTTAGTAATAATTGAGACTTTATGATATAATCTTCTAAACTACATGCAATGCAATATAATGTTAATATAATGTACTTGAAATACAATAAAATGTTTATGTAATTTATAGTTTGTCGATGCATATATAATTCAGGAATTCTCTATGAAATCAACGACTTCTTGTAAACTCTGTAAATATAATGTAAGAAAAATAATGCACCGTTGTATATTCAATTTGACACAATTTATTAGCAAAATTAACATAACCGTAATTTGGTAGAGTAAAAAAATATTCATCAAAGATATTTATTTTCGTATGTGTTAAAATGAAGATAATATTCTTTGTATATGTTCACCAATTTCGTAGTATTTTGATAAACCTCCTATGCTATTGTCTAATAAAAGGAGACATTTTTCCCTCAAAAAAACTATCTAACACTACAAAAGCAATCTTGCATTAAAATCTACAGTAAGTAGTTTAAATTCTTCAATTTCCATAAAGTAAATGCTGTAGACTACAAAAAAATGGGTGCAAGTAAAATTTTTAGAGTTGCAGAAATTATTACACGTCTCTCATTAACAATAATGCTGACTTTTATAATTAATTTCATGGAACATTTTTTTTATTTAAATCTAAAATTACTTATTTAGAATATTCAAGCATTAATTTATTAAAGTAAAAAATTGGGGTTGTGAAAAGGTAGGAGAAAATTTTCATGAAATATCAAAAATTTGCTTTCACCACTGTAAACTCTCGTTAAAACGCATTTTTACAAATTTTTATTTTATTTAAACTGCTATGTTCATATCTATGAATATATAAGAAAATGTCTAACTAGTTAAAATTTTACACTCGAATTTTAATCCCCTTCCTATCATCCGACCGGGCTGAAATTTTGCATACGCGTATAACTCCGATGACAATAGAATAATACGGTATACTCAAGAAATGAAGGATATTGAGGAAGCCAGGGGTACCGGGTCTAACACAGTCCAGTTGAGTTGAAATTTTGCAAACACGTGCAGCTTATGTTATTGCTTTTTAAACTTAAATTTTCAAAATAAGAATAATTAATTAAATATAAGTAAAAAAAAAGCATTTTAAAACCAAGCTTTTATTTCAAAGTAGATTAAAGGGTACATAAGAATAATTTTTTAAAAAATGTAAAATAACATTTAATTTATAAGAAACTTAAGGCGTTAATACTTCTTTTAATCTAATGTATAACTAAGTATCTACAAGACATACTTAATTCAGAGGCAATTATGCCTAGGTATCTTAGTTAAGCAGTTAAGCACGCCAAGTGCGTTTAAAGTACATATCATTTTACGTTTAAATATTATTTTTCATACTTGGGAATCCATCTTTAAATAAAAGTTTGATTAAAATTTTTTTTGTAGTTTTATTCATTATGATGAACATTTACTTTCTAAATTATATATATATATTACTTCAAAGTAGAAATAAAATGCATATTCAAAATTACATGCAAACTGCAAGGTAGTTGTAAAGCACCGATTTATGAAAATAATGCAAAGTACGTTGCATTTTTAGACAAATGGAGCTAAATATAAGGGAAAAATTTCTGGATAAAGGATGATAGTTATGCTGATCCGTCGGTCATAATAATCTTGCAAATTATTCTGTTGTCGCAGAGGAATCGTTTGATTCTGTGGACGCCAAGACGCCGAAGACCGAGGGGTTTCCATCAGACAGACGAGACGATTCAAATAATCTTCTCTATTAATTTAGTTTTAATTATCTACTAATCCTTAAAAATTTAAAATTTTACATGTTTCACTTATCTAGAGATAAACTTTGGTTAAAAAATAACAAAACATCTAGTTAAAACACTAATTTAACTAACTAAAAATTATAATTGCTTATATTATATAAAAAAAAAACTATCATATATTTCCTCTTTTATACATATATTAACAAGAATTGTTAGTTGAACATTAGCCGCTACAAGGTTGAAAATAAACCTTGAAAAATCTTACATTTTGTTAATTTTCTCATGAATTCTACCAGTACTTGATATGATAAGTATACCAGTACTTGATATGATATGATAAGTATAAAGTATAATTCCATTAAGTTTAAATGACCCAATGCATCATATTGCAGAGGTGAACAGCTGCAATGTTTATCCAAGCCACATTACAGAAGGAAATATTTGAAAGAACCGTTTATTCGGTGATTGCAGATGGAAATTACAAAAATTTCCTAGATTATACTTCATTTACCCCCCAAACGACACTATTTTGTGAATTCCTCTTACCCCAAGACAGTTATTTTGATCACGTGATTATTGCCCTAGCAATAGCCGAAATAACTATTACTGTAGAGCATGCAACGACAGTTTCCACTTTAATAATTGGTTCTATTTCATTTACTTTTTCCTGAATAGAGCTTTATCGATCACGTTATCACAAGTATGTCTTGAGAGGGGTCAATATAAATAAACTATAGCAAGAGACGCTTTGCGTTTCCTCCTCCCCTCCAAGATTACCACAAAACTATTCCCTAACACCAAACAAACTTTGGGCAGCTAACTGCTAAGATGGACAACACCCGCAAAGCATTCATAAATAAATCTAACTTCCAAAGATTTTTAATACGAAATTATTTGATGAAATCATTTTACAATACTTCTTAATGTTTTGGAATAATATTATTATTTACTTACAAGATAGAAATAAAATAAAATAATTAATTTTGGACATGGATTATTTTAAGTTTACTTATAGCGTTGTAAAAAGAATTAAAATTAACTCATTACTTTTTGGACATTGAGTAGTTTTAGCTAACCGTGTACATGTTGAAATTCAAACAAAACTTCTCCCAAAAGATACCATTTACAAACTGGAATAAATTTATTCTTATGATCCTAATTATTTTATTAGTTTTGGACATTCATTTACAAGTTAAAAACAAAATGTAAGCATATTGCTTATGAATTGTAAGCATATGAAATACCTCTCTCGCACCAACGTTTACTCACACATACACATGTGTAATATGTAATAAATGCATGTGTAATACGTAGAACAGTATTTTGAATACAGTGTATTAATTGCTCTTTATCAT
>BMAW01055655.1:212990-266899 GCA_019974015.1 Nephila pilipes
AAAATAATATTTAGAATAATTTTTGAAAATGTACTTCATTATGATTTCAAATCATCAATAATATTATTATTTCTTTTCTTTTTGTTTTATTCGAAGTTGAAAAGAAATATAAAAATATTTCAATTCATTTTCCTTTTTCCTTAGTTCTTTTTATACTTAATTAGCTGAAAAGGAATCCAGGAAACTCCGGATAACATTTTTCTACATTCTTATCATCAACTTGAAGTATTTTATTAATGTACAGCGTTCATGAAGAGAAAGTTTCCACCTTAATCGATAATATCTCTCAGAAAAAAATATCGATGCAATCATATAACCGCTACAATGACTCGTCATCAACTAGCAGAGTTCTCTAAACCCTATGATTAAGCCTACGGAAAGAATTTGATGTTGTGACAAAAAATATACAAAAAAGAATTCCCGAGCTCATTATTTCTCTATATGAGTGCTTGGATTATTAGTGGAATAAGTCCATTTTGTGTATTTTTGGGATATCGGTAAGGTTTATATGGAATTGCTTATCTAATTCTGTTTATATTGTGTTAATAGAAATTATCTTTTAGAGAGCAATATGAAAAACTCATTATTTCTTGTTACTTATATATTGAATCATTTAAATGTTATACTTGTATGAAATATTTGGATCTTTAAGTATCTAGGTTAAAAATTTGAAATATAACGGGAAAAACCAAGCATCATATATCATATGATCCACTTTAATTTGTTAAAATCTAAAGTGGACATAAAAGTATTAAGTTGTACATTAAAATATGATTTACTCCAAATATATGGAAAATATGATAGTTTACTTGTAAAATGCGCTTGGTAAAATTTTTCATTGCTTCTTACCAACCTAAGTTGTTCTCAGTTCTTTCCCATCAGTCCTTTTAATTACATTAATCACTGCTTTGTGAGTAACTCATTTATATTAACGCCATTATGTTAATACAGATTACATAAAAACTTATTGATAAGATTTTGTACTTTGTGTAGTATTTTATATACAAATAAAATCAATTTAATTATCATTGTAGATGCTTTAGCTAAGTTTCTGATCGTGTTTGAGCAGTCTGTCAATATTTTTTCACAATAAGTAAAACCACTGTAAATTATATTAAAATGTATTAATTTAATGAATTTTTGATGAATTTTCAAGGTATGAGTAAAACATTTTTGAGAGCTCCTCGTGTATTAAAAATGAGAAGCTTTCGATTTTCACAAAATTTATGATTAAAAATGGTGGAAATGAATATTTAGTAAGGGAGCAAATAATATAAATAATATTATTCAAAAATGAAAACATTCCTTGCTACTTACTGTCTGAAAAATCTTTTATGATTTTCTTATAACCCACTCATAAAATTTTCTATATGTGTGAAACATCTTTGCGAGATAAACGCATTAGAGAAATCAAAAACCTATTTGACAGTTAAAAAGTTTTCAAGAGTACAGAAGAACACACTTCTTTATGATAGTTTTCTTATTAGAAAAACATATATTCAAATAAGTCGAATTGAATACTTATTTTACAAATAATGTTTTTCAGCATTATAACACTTTTTATGTGTCAAAATACATATTTTACACTTTATGAATTACTTAATATTTTACAATTTATCGTATATTTTAACTATTTTTTATATATAGTACTGAACTGAATTCGAACCATTTTATTGAAATGACTAAGATATTAGATTTAATTCTTTTAATAATTATAAGAATATCAAATGTCTTTGATTAGCTATGTTTATAAAAATATTTTTCAGACACTATATTTATTAATAAGTGTAACTTTAAAATAATATAAAATAAATATATTTTATGTATGTTCCTTTGATTTGATATCTCTTTTAAGTTAATAATATATATGCTAACAGCGTATTTATTTTACTTGGAAAATATAACTGATCAAAGGGAATGAAAAGAATTTCGCTTGAAATTTGATCAGAATTTTCACATTTAAACATAAAGAATGCTTTTTAACACATAAAGTGCTCTCATTTTTACTATGCTACTACAAAAGGAAAGAAATTCAAGTTCGTTACATAGCTACTTTATTATAAAGGATTTTTACATTACATTAATAAGAGATAATATTTTTTGCAGGTTTTTTCGTTTCTCTCTTCATAAAATTCTTAAACCCATAAATGCGAAAGTTTGGTGAGTGACGGGATCCTTTTTTAGAGAATGTTGATAATAGTGTATTAATGTTATGGGGAAGTTTCAAATGATTGAAGGAAACTCATAGAATTTAGTTAATGACTAGAATTTCACATTTAACAGTAACGAATATTTTTGTAAAATTTGAAGTCTTAAAAAGAACAGTCTTTAAAGAACAGAAAAATATCAAATTTGTCTTATAGTTGCTTAAAGACAAAGGATGTTTAAAGGTAATAGTTTTTGCAGTTTTTTCTTCTCTTAATATTATTCTTATACTCATAAATGCAAAAGTTTAAATGGCTAACTATGGAAAATAAACTATTTTCCAGAGAATTTTGCTAACAGTGTTTTTATTTTACTGAGAAACTATAAATGATGGAAGGAAACACATAAATTGGCTTCAAATCTGGTCAGAATATTGACTTTTAAACGTAATGAATATTTTCTAAGATTTAAAGTTTTCAAATTTTTACTTTGCTTCGACGAGAACAAAAACTTTCAAATTTGTTACATAATATCATTACATTAAAATTATTGATAATAATAATTACATTGTGCTTAATCCTAAATGATTTTAAGGTATATAACAAGAAAACATTTTTTGTTGGTTCCTTTTGTTGTTCTCTTAGCATTGTTCTCATTCCCCAAAACGCAAAATCTTGGTGAGGAATTAGATCCTATTCTCCAGAGAATTTTACAAGAAATTTTTTTATCTGCTAAAATGGACTGCAAAAGATAATGAACATAATTATGATTGATACCTTTTCAATATTTTAAAGACATTTTTCGAGGTAAATGGATGAAATAAATAGAAATATATATATTGTGAAGTTAAAAGATTACAAGTGATTGAGTACTTTTAAGGATTTTGATATATTTTACAACCATTGCAGGAAATTGAAATTAAAGTCAGAGAATCTCATGAACAATTTTTATGCATAAATTTTCCAAATTGTGCATATCTATAGCAATTAGCAGAACATGAGATAACTTTGATTTGATGAAACACAAATTACCACTAAAATTGTAATTTTCTCAAGAAAAGAGAAAATTAAACCGGAATAGTTAATTCTTAGAACAATAAAATTGAAAAGTTTGAGTAAAATTGCGAAATCTAGCTAACGTTGCATTGAATGTTATAGAAATATTATAAAAATTTGAATAATGCAGATAACTAAATAGAAATACAATTTTTTTTCATCTCTCACTCTCATTACATTTAAGATATTTTATCAAAAATTTCTTTTTAAGAAATAATTTTAAGAATACTTTTTTAAAAACATAGATTATGAAAACATGCAATTGTAGCCAAAGATATGCTGTCTAGATTATCAGATAATCCAGGATGACACTTCACACACTAAAAACATTCTTGGTGTGAATTTAAAATTCTAATTTCGTTATTGCAGTTATTATATATTATATTTCTGAGGATTATTCAACAAAGGTAGAACACATTCTTGGAGCAAAAGCCATCTGCACCACGAGTTAGGAGGAAGCAACAACTACATTCTACTATTCTCGCTTTTACAAAGCTCTCTCTACTGTTAGATTACAATATATCTTTGTGATGTCACAAAAAAAAAATCCGAAATCTCCTTTACTTGTGTATATATATACTCTATAACAAAAAAGAACGAGGCACCAAGAAGGAACTGTCCAATGGACACAAAAGTTGAAGGATAGGAAAATTATGTACAAAACAGAAAACGATTAAAATTTCAGAAAAATTGAATGATTTATTTCAAAGTTACATAGTTAAAAAGTAACGAATTCAATAAGGTGTTGACCCACCTCTAGCCTGGATGCAAGTTGCCACACGATGTGACATAGAGTGATAAACCTCTCTGATGGTTTCCTGCGGTACTTCTTGCCACATTTGAGAGAGATCTGACTGGCCAAGGAAGTACTTGAAAAGCTGTATGACAGTTCATAGCAACACGTGCAGTGGCAACACGTGCAGTCTGGCATTATCTTGCTGAAAATTAAGGCCAGGGGACTGCAAAAGGAACGGTAGCAAAACAGGTCTGAGAATGTCGTAGACGTACCGCTGTGCTGTAAGAGTGCCTCTAATGACGACCAAATGGATCCGGCTATCAAGGGAAATGGCAACCCAGACCATAACTCTTGGTTGAGGGCCTGTGTGGCGTGCAATAGTGAAAAAAGGATCGGCACGCTGCCCTAGGCATCTCCAGACACGTCTTCCATGATAGTCAATTGGAAGCGGGATTCGTCGCAAAACACTATACGTCCCCAGTCAGCATTATTCCAATCTGATCGAGCCAAGCACCAGTGTAATCTGGCTCGACAGTGTGAAGGCGTGAGTGGTAGGTGGCGTAGCGGTTCGTACGAGCGTAATTAGATTTTGATCTATCAGCCGTCTGTGAATGGTCATGGGGGACACTCGTGTGCGGGTCGCACGCCTCATGGTTGATAACAATGAATCAGGCGCTGTGACAGCTGATTTGACAATCACTCTGTCCTCTCGATCTGCTGTGGCCCTAGGTGGACCGCTACCAATGTGACGCTGGAATTTGCCATTGTCCACCCATTCTTGCCATTATCTTCTAATCGCGCAGCATCGCTTCGACCCATATGACTAGCGATTCTCCGATTTGGCCAACTTGTCTCTTTCAGACGAATGATACGACCTCCTTCAAATTCTGACAGTTGCTCGTAATGAGCTCGAGTACTCCAGTGAGGTATTTTTTCAGTCGTCGAAAGGTACCCTAAATCGCAAAGCAACAAAAAATTTGACCATACTATTGAGAATTGATTCTTATTTCCACTTGCTGAGTGCGCAGTTCCGATGCGCTGTAACTCCCGCTATTCTTTCATTAGACACTAAATTTTAATCATTTGCATGTTCGGTCCAAATGTTTTCACATTCGAAATTTAATTACAATCGGGCATCTTCTTCTTGGTGCGTCGTCTTTTTTTTTTGTTTTGTAGTGTATATACACTCTATAAACATTAGTTAAATCTCTTTTTACAGTATAATATATTTATCTGTATATATATATATATATATATATATATATAAGACTTCTGTAAGTAATATATATATATATATATATATATATATATATATATATATATATATAATACAGTAATAACAATTCAAAACATAATATACATAAACTGAATATCTTATATTTTTAATTTATACTAACAGATGAAATTCGACACCATTGTAAACAAATAAAACTATCAAATTTTAACGCATGATTACGAATCAGGAATGTATACATTATAATTTTGAATACTAAAAAAATTACGAACTTAAAATTTGTCACTGTTTCTCATTATTGAATAAGAGTGTTGGAACACAAACGCAACTTTTTTTTTCTTGAAGAATAGGGAGTGGTTGTTAATTTGCAAAGCTTTCTGTAACACATTATTTTCCTTTGAAGAGCAGAACGGGAAAAGGCAAATAAAACATTCCAATTTTTAAGCAGAGTTACTCGATTTTCTTTCTTTTTTTCATGACCTGAAGCGTAGGAACAAAAACATTTGTGATGAAACATAACTTTTGATGCGATGAAACGAATTTTTCTTTCCTTCACACTGAACAGCATAATATATTCTAGCAGGGTAGTTTAAGGAATTATTTTATATTGCACATAAGATTTTTAACGAAACATAGTTCTCGTATTTTCTATTGGAATAAAAAACCAAAAAATACTAATGAAGTCGTTCTGTCTTTGAAGAACGATTTTTGAATTTTCTTTCGCACATTCTTATTGAGATCCATTGAAGTCTTAGGTCAAAATGCTGTTCAATCAGTATGATAAAATTTGGTGTTTCAGACCTTGTCATCTTGGCCGCAAACAACATAAATATCGTAGGGTTATATCATAATTTGGCTAATATTGTCACATATTCTGGCAATGTTATATTTGATGTTTAAATACAGCTTAAGAATGTCGTCGTTAAGAGTGATGATGGTTAAATTTATTTAATCATTCTGGAATTTTTATGTAAAAATACTTCCAAGTCATGACGGAAAATAGCGCCCGTATTGGTGTAGCTCGCACAGAAATAGATAGCTGAGAAAAGTGAACATTAGAATGGGTACACCGATTTTTAAGCAAAGCAAGAAAAGGGAACACACCGAAATAGTTTAGTTTAGTCTATAATTAAAATGGGTTCGCGATATTCCATAATACACGCTACTCCAAAAAGGAAATCAGTACTTTTAAAGGTGGAAGTAAAGGTTTTGCGAATATATATATATATATATATATATGTATATAATTATATATGTGTGTGTGTGTATACAACCATTCAACAGTTATAATACACACACATTATGGTACGTAATGCTAATCGGAGTCGTCAGGTATGAAACAGCAGTTGCAGAATAGAACAAAAAAAGGCTTAATAGGGGGTATGTTCCCCTCTGAGAAACATATATAGGTTTCCAGAAATTCACCGACCAGCTGAGCTCTATGTGACCTCGCGTTGTCACCCATTAAAAGGAAATCAGAACCAACTGCACCCCTGAAAAGGCGAACATAGGGCTCCAAGACATCATCACTATACTTCTCAGAGTCACAGTGCCTCTTTCAAAGACATAGAGGTGTGTGCGGCTATCCTGCATGATACCTGCTCAGACCGTCAAGCCTCCACTGCCGTAATGGTCAATTTTTCGGACATTGGAATGCAGATAGCGGGTCTCTGGTTCTTTACGTGTGAAAGTACGGCGAGAATAACTGGTTATGCAGAACCGGTACTGATCAGTGAAGAGAATGGTCACCCATTGATACATGCTTTAATCTGTATGATTTCTGCATTATTTTAAGCGGACTCTCCTGTTCGCAGAACTGAGCGTGAAGCAAACAGGTCTGTTTGCAAACAGCCTTCTCTCATGAAGTCTTTTGGAAACACTAACCCTTGAAACTCGGGTTACTGTGGCTGTATACAATGCAAAAAAGACATGAGAAGCTATATCTTCCCTTTTAAGCCTCTCTGTAATAGACAAATAGTGATCTTCTCATACCGTCAAGGCTCTTGGACGACCTTGCCCAGGCTTTATCTCGATGGATCCGGTATCCTGAAACTGTTTTCACGAAGCTGGGCGTTAAATCGAATTCTCTGCAAATCTGGATTTGAGACTGGCTTTCTTCTAGCCAACCCACAATTCGCCACCTCATACCATCATCTAAACATTAGTCGTTACTCACTTTTATTGTTTGAGTTTTAATTTAAGCGATTGCTGCAAAAAAAAAAAACACCAAGAAGTTCGGCAAAATGCTCTAGCAAATAAAATGCGGATTTGCGGATTTCATAAATCCTGATTTTCGATTAGTTTCACTCCTATATACATATACGCGTACGTATTCGACGTACAAGATTTGCATCTTTGTTTCGAAACAGTATTTTTACATTTCGATCAATTATTTTCTTGAAATTCTACAAAATGTGCAAATTCTCTTAATTTTGAACACTAGTATATATATATATATATATATATATATATATATATATATATATATATGATAATCAACAATGCTCATACTAAAGGGATATAAAAATTTTGCTTTGTGATATTCAATTGAAAATGGGTCTAATATGGGATATGGTCTCCTATCATGGTCAGAATAATCACACAGCTGGACGGTATACTAAGCAGGAGTCAGTGGAGGAGCCCTGTGGTAGTCCATCCTACTCCTGAAGAAAATCAGATTTTAGTACTGAGATGGTTCTCAAAAGTGAATAGCCAGATTCAATTACTCTCACTTGAGCATCCCATATATAATTTATAGGGTTAAGGTTCTGAGATCTGGCTGCCCAATCCATGTGAATGTCCTCACTTTCCAGGTAATAGTCTACGAAATGAGCCCTAAGTAGCTTATCGTTGTTTTCCATTAACAGGAGCACAGAACCAACTACGTCCCTGAACAAACAAAAGACTCCAAGATATCCACTCTATACATCATAGCAGTTAGTGATTCTTTGTTAAACACATACAGGAGTGTGTGGTTGCACAACATAATGCCTGCTCAAAACATTACACCTCCAACCCGGTAATAATCCCTTTACTTTATGAGGAAAGGATGGTCTTGTGTCTTGTATGTACGTCGGGAATCAGAATCAAGGCTCAACCTCAATTCATCTAAAAAAATCACGGTGCTCCACAGAAGTCTGTTCCAAGGCAAGAGTTGTCTGTATTATCTAATATGAGCTTCCTTGTATGCTGCAGTAAGCGGAACGTAAGCAACAAGTCTTCTCGAAGCAGACGAATCTTTTGAAGTCATCTGGCAACTGTAGACCATGATACTTGGGTTCCAGTGGAAGAATATAGCTCACAATAGAGCTGTGAAGCTATAACAGTCCTATGTCGAAGCGCTAAATGCGCCAAATAACAATTTTCAGTCGTTATTGTAGATCTTAGTCGCCCTGTTCAGATATTTTCCATACATATCCTATGTCCTGAAACTGTTTTTACAAATTGGGGACGACACTGGACGTTATATTGAGTTTTGTAACCACCTGAGTTTGTGATTAGTCTGCCTCCAATCTACGACCACTTTTCTATCTCATCCCGTCATTCATACATTCGTAGCTAATCATTTTATCTCCTACCTTTTAAAATGTATTCAATGTTTGCGAGACACACCGTGAAAAGAGCACAGAAATCACCGACAGACCTTCATGCGCTAGTATCCTTTCCTCTATCGCAGCCTTGCTTACACACATGCAAAAGCTTATGTATTCGACTCTGAACGGGATTATAGCCTTTGTTGCTCCATATCACACAAATAAAAATCAATCGACTCTGAATATTTGCATAATTCTTCGGTAGCATAATTAGTACCTTTGGTTCTATACTTTTTGTAATAATATACATAATTTCAAAAATCTCTTATATCCCTCTATCTATCTATCTATCTATCTATCTATCTATCTATCTATCTATCTATCTATCTATCTATCTATCTATCTATCTATCTATCTATCTATCTATCTATCTATCTATCTATCTATCTATCTATCTATCTATCTATCTATCTATCTATCTATCTATCTATCTATCTATCTATCTATCTATCTATCTATCTATCTATCTATCTATCTGTCCGTTCGTCCATCTCTCTCTCCCTTTCTATGTATGCGAGTATATATATATATATATATACCATAATTGGACTATTTTATACTACGCAAAATCAAACTAAATTACAATTTATAAGCTTTATAAGCATTAAGCCAAACTTAACAAATTTATATGGCCGCGGTAGCCTAGTGGTCATGGCTTCGGATTCGTGTCTGAAGGTTTTCGTTCAGTCTCGGGTCCGATCCTTGGCTACCAAAGATCCGCCGTGTAGCCGGGTCTGATGCACGTTAAATCTGTCGGGGTCCAAAGTCCTCCCATTGGCATGGTGTGGAAGTTAGGAGAGGGTGGTGCGAGCTCAGATGTCTCCTCGTCACTTGACCGAGGTTCAAAATTACGAAGTCCGTCTCCAATAGCCCTCGTGTTGCTTCTAGTGAGACGTTAATAAAAATTAAACTAACAAGTTAATAAATTACTATTATTACAGAATTAAATGAAAAAATTAGTAAAATATCAAAATAAATAATGATATTATCTGAAATTACGAACGTATAAAATATTATAATGAAAAAGAACCATAAATTTATTGAAATACAAATTACACATACATATTTCTTTTAAAATTCAAAACAAACCAAAATGAAGATACTATATATATAATATTTAGGGAGCAAGCAAAAAGTGAAGAAGCCATTGCGCGATAGAAATACAGGGACATAAAATGGAGAATACAAGTGTAACAAAAAGCAATTCAGAAAAAAGAAGCAAAAAACAATTGTCTGGGCCCTTTAATTCTTTGGGATGGTATAAAGAACTTGAAATGAGGCTTTAGGACAACAATTGGGTTAAATGTGAATGACAAAAAACTTATTGTTTGGAAATTTCTTTTCTAAGAACATGCCATCAGCTGTAACACCTCTGCTATGATCGTGAACATATTAGTTGGACACTTCTAGATTACTAGAAACACGTTGCTTCGTCAGATGAGTCCTGACTCCAGTTGGTAATAGCTGATGGCGGGTTCTACTGTAGAGCAGATTACAGATCCGTGAGGCGAATAAGATATTGTTCTAGCTGGTTGTGATTATATAATGTTGTAGACTGTTTTTAAATTTTCTCGTGCTTGCTTTTCTGGTCAAACTGAACCAATAATTGACTGAAAATGGTTATGTCCTGTTACTTGAGACCCTTTGAAGCCATTCATCGTCTCCATGTACCCAAACAACGATGAAATATTCCAGAATGCTAATGCGCTGTATCACCTGGATAAAATTATTTGCGAAAAGTTTAAAGAATAATGTGGCCCATTCCAGAAAACGATTTGACCACTTAAATTACCAGACATAAATCCCATCGAACATATATGGGGTATGATCGAAAAGTCAGTTCATGTACAAAACCTTGTTGAGTCGTAATTATGGACGGTTGTAAGATGCATGAATGGATATTTCTTCAAGGGACTGCGGACAATTCGTTGAGTCAATGACATATTGAGTAGCAGCATTTCAGAGGAGAAAAGGATGTCCCACATAATATTAGAAGGTATCCCAATACTTTTGGCTCTTCATTGCATGTATATGAAATGACCATTCCCCTCATTCTTCTCCAAACCCTTGAAAATTACAAATTTTGATAAAAAAAAAAATTTGAATATTAATTCAAACAAACATCTTATATATATATATATATATATATATATATATATATATATATATATATATATATATATATATATATAATATATATATAAATCAAATTTCCTTTCCAATTAATTTTAATATTTAATTTATTCGAATTTGAGCCGTAGGTAAAGATATTTGACTCAATACACATGTTTTAGAAAAGGGATATTTTTTTTGACATAGTCATGAATTTTTTTTTATTTCTAGTCTAATTTAAGTAGAAAAGTCTAATTCTTCTAGTCAGATTTTTCTAGTAAATCTCTGATTTATTCTTTAATATACTTTTTGGTATGACTTTTGTCCTACTGTACTATTAAATAAGGATCAAACTTGGCAATTTTAAATGATTTTTGAATCTCTAAGATCTTTTTGTTATTGAGTGCTGAACGCTGACAACTTCGGGTAAAACATTTTGAGTTTCGGGTTATTTGTCGATGTGAAAATTATATAAAAAAAATCTATCTCTTTTGTAATTAGGATGCTTTTTAAATGTGAGTTCCTGGACATTTTTTAAATTTATAGACTTTCCTTTTCTTTTACTATATCATTGACAATACACATTGTGTTCCGGCCAGAGATAATGTTTTCATTATTTTATTTAAAAAATATAAATTATCAGACTATTGTTATTTTGTTTGTGATATGATTAAAGTTATCATCATGAAAAAGTTAATAAGATGTAACGTTAGCTTCACAATCACTCATGTAACCATAATTGCAACCCCTTTTCGTAGTTATTTATTGCAGAGCTTATATAAAAAGGGAGAAGGGCCTTTTTTTAAAAAAATTAAGAAAGTAAGATACTATTTCGCAGTTACTATTTCTATAAAAACGAAACTTTATACCTATTTCGATAACTTTCAGAATTTTTACGTAATTACGAATAATTTCGTGTAATTTTACATAGTTTACTTAAGGAATAATTTGTACTTTGAAGATGTGCGTATGTGCCTTTTCAGAGCAATAATGTCCTCAGTCTTCTAGTATGTCTTCAATAAAAACAATAATAAAAATAATGTCTTCAATAAAAACAATAATAAAAATAATGTCTTCAATAAAAACAATGTCTTCAGGATTGTTAATATATTCTTTAATTATTGCTAGGTTTCTAAGTAGTGTGCGTGTTACAGTTTGAGAGTCATTGCTCGAGACTTATGTCTTCTGAAGACTGTGGAAGAAATTCTGAGCCTTATGGATACTCTACTTTAGTGTTTCATAAGTTATATCTTATTTTTTCTGTAATTATAATTCACTAAATAATCACTATCAAATACAGCCACTGGATAAGCTAAATAATTTATTCGTAAACCTGTAGATAAATAAAAACATCCTACGATACAAAGTACTTTTTAACTATCGAATATGTTCACAATTTTATTGAGCCAATGCTATATTTTTTTATTCAAAAGAAAAGAATTGCGCACTATTTATCACTATTTCAGGACATAAAGATAAGAGAAATAATTCGCTATATTTTCAAGCTAAAACTTCCTTCATTCATAAGAAATGATAAGTCTCATTTGTCTCTTTAAAAATTGACCCGTACAATTTATTTCTGCCGTATGAATAACAAATTACCCAAACACAGCTCCCACAAAGATAAACTTTTATTCTTACCAGATCTTTTATTTTGTGCAACATTTAACATTTACATATACATTCTTAATAGCACAATGAGAAACAGCCTTCAGGCCTTGGTGCAATAGATAACTAACAAAATGATATCGTTCCTCGTTTTAAGCAAATGGGCCACTATCGATTTCTTTTCCGATGCGATCTTTTGCTGGAAGCCTTGCGTAATTGATTGATTGATTTCTGTGACATTTTTTCACCCCCAACGGTTAATTGCGAGTCTCACAATCAGGACGTCGATCGGAGAAGAGCTACCGGTAATGCGGCTGTAAAGGAGAACCGATCCTAGTAAAGATAGTTCAATTGAGCGGAGAGAATAGCGCATTAAACAAACTAGGACGTTAAATGTCGAATGCGTAATAAGGACCCATTCTTGATTTCCCGTCAGATTTGTTGAATGTTGAGTGCTGTAGAGGGTGTGGAATTAAGACGTGAAAAGCTGTTGTTAAAGGAAAGTGTTTCAGATTAATTTGTGTCAATTTTCAGTTAAGTATGTTCTGGAAAAAGGAATTAGAAACATCCCCTTAAAAAGGTGAAAAATAAAGTTTTGCTTACAATTTCATATCCAAATCTTTTAAACACAAGTAAAAACATTTATAAATCAAGTTTTTATTTAAAAATGGACTAAAAAGTATAAAATTAATTTTTATAATCTAAAATAATATATAATTTTCTTACTTAAGATACTTAGTTAATTACCGATAAATTGAGTAACATACCCACTTACTTATACAAAAGATCAAACGAAGTATTCATGCCTCAAACACTTTAAATTATACATTAGTCTGCATTTAAATAAATTATTTTTATTCCTTTTAGTCTAGCTTTAAATAAAAACTAGATTAATTTTTTTTATTTATATTTATTTAATTATTTTCAGTTTGGAAATTTATGACTGAAAAGCAATTACGTAAGCTATGCGAGTGTGCAAAATTTTAATTCTATTGTAGGTGACTTTGGGCAAGGCCCGGGCCCGGGCCCCCAAACATCCCCAAGCCCATCACTTTTGAACACACCATTGTACTATTAAATCATCAGAATCTTACGTGTATGCAAACTTTCAGCTCGATCGGATGATAAGAAATGGGTTAAAATTGGAGGACAAAATTTGAGCTGAAAAGACATATTTCTTGCATATAAGGAGCGTTCAAATGAAAAGGTACGAATACTGCAAATATTTAAAAAAAAAAGTAAAAGTGCAAGTAAAAATGACGATAAAGTGATTAAATATCCTTCAGTAAATTATTACATATTGTTTTAATTTAATTCATACGAAAACCAATTCTGTTTCAATTAGGTTTTAATTTGTCAATTAATTTATAAAAGGAAATCTATATATATATCAAAGGAACTAATGTTCCTTTACTTATGAATCTGTATTATTAAAATGGTCTAATTTTTCCAGTGACATGTAAAACGATGTAATCATTTTATATACTTAAGTTTTCTTAGAAACAAAATAATAAATTAAAATTTTTGTACTAATATTTTTCAATTATTTAATTTTTTACGTGTTTTTTTGAATTTAAGATAAATCAGATTACATTCGGTTGTATGAAAATAAGTGTTTATTTCGTTCATGTATGTTTTTAAGGTATGTACCTAACCAAAAATCCTCGTTTTCGTGAAAATTCTCAAAAGTTTCCTTTTTTTTAAATTTTTTTTATTAAAGATCACATATTTACGATTTCAAAAATAGTTTGCATTTGTTTCTAGGGTAGCCAGAAACAGAGTTATAGGCTTAGATCTTAAGCTGGAGGCTCAATTTAAAGCGACCGAAAATGGATTTTTTCCAGACCGAAACTAAGCTATAGAAATGTAAACAGTGCATTTTAAACAGCTGCTTTTTCGTTTTTGAATGATGTGAATGTATAATATACATTTTAAATACATAATTTAGCTTTACTTATTTATTCAGTATAGTTGTAGATGGATCTGGCAACTATTTCTTCACTTAATTTTGATTTATAGATTTGCATTTTCTGGAAAACTGCGATTTTAATTTTTTTTATTACGAAAAATTGCATTTCTTAAAAAGTATAATATTTCATATATTCAAATGTGAAATTGCACGACAATGTTCTGTACATCTCCAGATATGTTATGAATCTCAAACATAGCTTTTAAGTATATATATATTTATTTTGGAGCTATTTTTTTTAAAAAAATTTATATAATTTTTTTGTTAAATCATGTTGTGTTCATAAGTTTTGATATAACTCAATGAGTTTAAGAGATCCCTGCATTTTTCTGTTTCACAACACAGATATATGTATATTAAATATATTTTTGAACAAAACGTTAAATATAATAATTAGAATTTGTTACATGAACTTTAGCGTAAATGTCTATTTTTACTAAATGTTAACCAAATATGGCCAAAATTTGAAAAAAGAAAAAAAAAAAAAAAAAAAAAATGCTCATGAAAATGACTTTCGAATTTACCATTTTACAGACCGTTGTAACTATCACAAAAATTTCTTTCTTTCTTTCCTACTTTTTTTTTTTGGGGGGGGGCGCTGGGGAACCTGCTCTGAAGGTAGGCACAAACCTTACAAATATTTTAATTCTGAGTTTTTTAAACTAACATTTTTGTAAAATGTGGAAAATTAATACCAATCAAACTATATTAATACACTTATATCAAACAACTAAGTATAACTTGAGTAGAGTCAGTGCTGATGTTATTGATAAAAGGCATTCTCTTCTTAATTTTTGTAATATCAAATCGTAATTCTTTTAAAATTAAACATTTTTCATTTCCAAAGACTAAGCAAAAATACTGCAAATATTTTCAATTATCCTAACTATTCAGTTCATAAGCAATGAACTTTAAATGATTTTGGAAAAATGTATGTAAATTTAATTCCATTTAATTTTTTCGTGTTTATGTATTGTCAAAAATTCTGAATGACATTTATTAGGTTGTTATAAGTTGTAATATTTTTTCGAAAAACATAGTGCATTTTAGCTGTCCAAGAGGCTATAGTTTTAGCTGGATTAATTTCAATTTTTTATCGTTTGCTTCAATTTGAATTACATGTAGCTGATATAATATTCAATTTAATAATTTATCGTTTGCTTTAATTCTAGTTACATGTAGTTGATATAATGCTTTGATTTTAATTACATTTAACTTAAATATATTCAATTTAATAATTTATTGTTTCCTTTAACTTTAATTACATTTAGCTTAAATATATTCAATTTAATAATTTATCTTTTCCTTTAATGTTAATATAGGAAAAGTTCACTATTGTCAATTTCTCGATATTTCATCATTTATTTTAATTCTTATGTTTAACTGAGTAATTTAATAATAATTATAAAAAAAAAGTGAACCTTGGGTGTCTAAATCTATTCATTGCAAAAATTTGCATAGTTTTTTTTTATTAAATATATTATTATCAATATTTAATAAGATATGTATTCTTAATTTGTCATTAAAAATAAAAGTTTTTGCATTTGAGGTTTCGATAAATATATTTAGGATTAAAATTAATAACAAATGAAAATTTCATACCAAGTCTGAATTTACTAGGTAAAATAAAACAAACTTTTCTAAAAGCGTACATTATTGGATATGCACTAGCGAGCAGTGTAGTTCACAAGTGCTTGCTGTAATTATTTTCACTCCGGTAATCCATCAGAAAGGAATAATCAGCTCACTAAGGACAGAAGAATACATACACAATGGTGGCTCACTAGTAGAAAGGAAACCAACGATTCATTTAACTCTTATATATCTGCGAGTTACTCGGCACACAACTGTATACGGGTCAAAAAAATGTCAGGTAAATTACCGGAATTCTTTAAGCCGTAATTATAAAATAAAAATTCATAATAAACAATGAAGAATTATCGGTAACAATATGACGCTAAAATTCGCAATTTATCGGTTTGTCGGAATTGCAATCTCTACTCGCCACAGATCATTCTAATTGTATTAAAAAGTACATGAAATTACAGTTAAGTTAGGAATTTAAATAATTATAGGATACTTTTAAGCATTTCATACCTTTTTTTTTATAACTGTATTTGTTTTCCCGTCACTGAAGGATCAGCCAACTATTAAATTTAGTTCATCACGTTGAAGTAATGTTCATGGTACGAGCACCAAATAAAATATTAAACCCCTTATAGAACATGTATCAATTACAAAGCTTGGAAGAATGATTTATAATAAAAAAGAGCAAAGACCAAGCTATCTATTCGTTGGTGAGAAGCCGATTCATCTGGCCAATGGTATCACTGTTTAAGTCTGTTGTAGACAAACTACGGTCCCCGAAGCAAGTCCGGTCCGTGGGTTAAAAGTGTTTCTCCATCAAAAAAAAAAAAAAAAAAAAAAAAAAAAAAAATGAAACTACGCATAAACACTGAGATATATAAATAAGTTACAACAGCATTTTCGGATCTTGATGCAAGTGCTAAAAATATTTTCATATTTCAAAATCCATTTGGCTGTACATGATGATTTTCCTTTATGCCTTTAATTGAAAGTGACTGATCCGCAAAATAATATGCTACAAATATATTTAAGGAAATGGATATAATCCAATTACATAACTATCTTTCCTAAAGATAAATATAGTCGGTTGAAACACATATTGAATAATTTTTATCTGTATTCGAGGGATCACAAATGTGAAAGGACATTTTCGGAAATGAAATATGAAAAATATCAATATAGATTGTTATTATTAACTATCCAGTAAAATACTCAGTGTGATGAAATCCATCAGAAAAAATAATTTCATTCATCGCATTAGTGCAAAATTTAACCAGTTCTGTAAATACATTTAGTAATTAATGGAAATATTTATTTTTTCTATAAATGTCAACTTTGTAGCGACCCTCCTTCATTATTTCATTCTACAGCCATGTAAAAGTCTAATTGAATAGTCAATAAGTTAAAAACTCTAATTGAAGATATGTAAGGGAAGGACAACACACTTTATTATCCTTCAATAAAAGAATATTTTTTAGCACTCAATTAATCTTAGCTTGCGTACAATAACAGTCTTAGCTCACCAAATCACTCATTCCCATCCAAGAACTTCTCTATTATGGCAAATTTGACAGCTTCATCTGATTTACCTAATCACGTTTCATTCTGTTGGCAAGGAGTTGTAATTGTATATAATTTAAAGTACCAAAAGGTCTCCTAGGTTAGTGAAGAGAAAATCGCGAATTGCCCAGTGTTACAGCGTGTGTATATAAATATTACGTAAAAATATAGCTTCGTAATTAAAAAAAACAAGTATGTTTTTGTTTGTTTGTTTTTGCTCTATGAAAAGAAATGCCAAGTAGAAATCGAGTTTGCTCCCTAGACCACCAAGCCTAAAACTGTTACATTGCGCCCCTTTCTCCCCCCTCTAGGAAAAATTGTGCTAATTAGTGATCTAAGTGATCCGCATATAATTTACAGAGGTGTTGATATTTCATCGAATATAATGAATTACAAGTTAAAGCTATTAAAACTAGGTTGACTTTTAAGGTTCTAATGTATTTTTTTGATCATGTTGATTGTAAAAAAATTATAAGAGTTCAGCCACTATTCATTATTTTGTTATCTTTCAGAAGATTTTTTATATTTATTCACTAATTAGCACATATTTTTTGACAGTTGATAGAAACAAGCATGAACTAATTAATTGCGTTCCTATGAAATAAAAAAAATGTTAGGAATAATAAAATGGTACCTATGAAAAGAAACAATAAAACATTATTAAAATGAGAATAGAATAAAAATAAATTGGGATGAAAGAGAAGACGTGACTTATTTTTTTTTTTTTAATAAGAGAAAGCTAGAGTAAACAATAATGATTCTATTCTGATTTTTCATTGACAAATTCAAGTAAAATAGTTTTGATGTAAAAACAAATATTTTAAGAAAGTTGTTTCTTCATAAAAAGTAAGGATGTTAATTGGAGAACGTAAATACAACTGAAATGAAATGAAAAAAAAACTGAGATAAATCATTACCGTTTTTCTCTATGCAAATACCTGGTTTTCGTTTAGTAATTTTTCTTTGCATTGACATTACAGAAATTTCACCTTAAAATAAAAATTAATTACCATTTACAGAAAAAATTGTAGTCCTAGGAAAATAATTGCTTATGCATTGAAATATTTTATTTATAAATAGATCAAAAATACTGTACATTTTAATTATTTTCCGAATCAAACATTCTTTTTTATGCTTAAATGATTAGTATAAGACAATGTGACGACTAAATTAGATGCATTCTTTTTGCCTTACTAATTTATGTTTTGTAAAAAAGATCAAATTTGATTGGTCTGTCATCTCTAGCTAGATATTACATATATATTCTCTATTGACTCATCGACCGAAGTCAATCTTAAGAAAAATTAGTTACAGGAAGGTGAAATTATCAAATTGTTTTCCTAGAGTTTTCTTTGAAGCTAAGCTATGTGTGACTAAAAAGAAAAAAAATTGAACTGGTTCTATAAATATCATTTAAAAAAAACATCAAAATTATCTATAACATGAGTCATACACTGATTGTATAAAGTTTTTAAAAAGTACGTAAAGGTTGATAATATTTCATATTTTTGTACCAAATGTATTTATTTGTGACAGATTAGTAAATTCTTTCAAAACGACTTTTTTTTTAGTTATTGTACTTAATCTAAAATGAAATTTCTACAATTGTGTTAAATGTATAGTTTCTGATAAGACGAGCAATAATTTTTTGACAATAGTTTTAGATTAAAAACTCTGATGTTAGAACAATTTTTATTTATTCATACCCTTATACGTTAATGAATATAAATAGTTTTGGAATTAAAAAATATTTTTCTATTTACTTTAGTTTTAATTATTTTTTCATACAATTTAATCTGTGAAGGACTCTATCCTTTTTTAAAATTAAAACTCTTTCATGCTTTACTTTTCCTAACGCACATCTTCACTATTTCTCCGAAAAATGAAAACTTTTTGAAACGTTCCTAAAACTCTCACCTCAAAACAGTATTTTAATTATATGCCGCTTAACATCTCTTAGGGCGCTGTCAGAGCCTTCAGAGAACTACTTTCACGTCGAAAACATGTTGAAAGATCGCCTTCAACACCTGTCTCACGATCGCCTATACAGATGATGAAAACCCTTGTCTAGCAAAGAGATTTATCACAGAGCTTCTATGGTGGACAGATGGTAAATGACTTTTCCGTCACCGAAGGCTTGCTTCTCTCACATATTGTTACTGATAGGTCGCTGCTACACCAAGAATCCTAACATCTGCTACTTCCGCTCGCTCTTCCAAAAGGTTTTAAAACTAATGCAACGAATTACCCTTCTAATCTGTTTCAGAAGAATTACCTGGGAATTATTAAGGTTAAAGGCAAAAGGATGCATCGTTTCGAAATGGAGCTGCTTGTTGGAATGGTTTTACGTAAAGAAGAACTTTGTACACTCATTTCCATGACGAGTGCAATTGCATCGTCGAATGTTGGTTTAAGAATGGAATGGTAGAAAGAATTTTGGGGGTTTTCTGCGTGGATTAAATTTATTTAATGACCATCTTTCAGCGCTGCTATTTTCACTATTTTATTTTTGATTTTTTAAA
Organism: Nephila pilipes; assembly: GCA_019974015.1. Classification (NCBI taxonomy): domain Eukaryota; kingdom Metazoa; phylum Arthropoda; class Arachnida; order Araneae; family Nephilidae; genus Nephila; species Nephila pilipes. The sequence goes on from BMAW01055655.1 coordinate 233,112, forward strand.
GCATTTTATTTTGTTTAAACTTTGTGAGTTTTTTTTAAATATCATTTATGGTTTTAAGACTAATTTTTAAAGCTTCTTGCACTAGTTTATAACAGAAGTGTCAATTTTAGTTTTGCAATCGAATAAAATAAAACCTTTTTAAATATGAGCTACTTTTAAAGATGATTTCATAATTTAAATTTTAAAAAGCAGCTATTTTAACGAGCTTTGTTATCCATTGTGTATGATATAAAAACGTCAAAGTATAACAAAGATACATAAAAAGTTGCAAAATAAATAATTTTTTTAATCATTTGTTTGAACAAACGCAGTTAAATTACAATTATAAATCATTCATTTCCAAAACCAGTTTATATAAAAACTCAGATAAATATTTATATAGTTACCAGAACCATAAAAAATTCTTATAATAAACATATTGTACAAGCAGTTTGTTATTCTTAATACATATTAAGATATATATATGCTTTGATGATCACTTGCAATGTACTACTTAAATTTCATTAGTATTCTTGTTCTTTTTTTAATATCGAGTGCATTATATAGTTATACATATTTTCTGCCTGTGATGTCTTTTAAAATGCTTGGCTGCTCTGAGGTTTTAAAACGTTACATTTGTAAAACAATTTCATAAAAATTTATTTAAATGGATTCTCCTCTTAAGAAAAAAAATATAAAAATAATAAAGATTGTATACTGGTTTCTTTGAATGTATGTTAATAAATAAAAATAATTTATTTTACATTAAAAATAGATTTTATTAAACAACATTTTAAGGAATACAAGAGTTACGAATTCTAGAAATTTGTATCACTTGACTAAACATTTCAAAGTGTATATTTTTAAAATAACTAACTGGAAAGGATAAATTATCATAACTTGTATGGTGGACTTAAAAATTAGTTTTACAGTAAATAATTGTGTTTTACATAAAAATATAAGTTTGTAACGCAATGAAAATATGTGTGTGCTACATTTAATGCTTTTACAATGCATGAAATCGGTACATAAAACTATAATTTATAGCACGATGATTCAATTCATAAAATTCTTAATCCTCAAACTTTTTAAAAAGAAATGTAAAATTTTGCTATGAATATTCTTTAAAGTTCTTAATTCCAATTTAACTCCAAAATGCCACGAAGCTGAAAATGAATGGTTCGAGTCTCGGGAAAGAACAGAAGTATTTTGTATGATTCGAAATATTAAAAAAAAAATGTTGTTTAAAAATTACGCTTTAGAAGTAGACCCTTAATCTCGAAGGATACAAGCCATCTAATGTAATATGTGTGAAATCCTTGTTTAAAGGAGTGATAAGTCTTAAAGGTTCTCACTTAGTTTAAACTTAATGAACGATTCATGTGTAACAATAATTCAACCAAATGAAACTAATATAAAGTATAATGATAATTGAAATAAAATAAAAAGTCTTTGACAAGTACTGATAATAATTTTTTTTTTGTTATCATCACTTTCAAATTGTTAAAAAAATAGCATCCGTAACTTTTTATAATTTCCTTTTTTGCAACAATCTCTAGACACTAGTAAATGGTTAATTATTAGTTAATGTTATACACAAAAAAAATCTTAATTTAATGCATCATGTGAAGTCCCATGTAAGTCAACATATTTAATAAAAAAAATTTCTCCAAATTTCGAACTCTCCAAACGTTAATACTCTACTTCATTTTTCACCGAAGAATAATACTCCAGCCATGAAAAGCAAAAAAAATTTCCTACATGTTGCATCTTTTGTACCAAAGGAAAAAAAAATGTATTTGTGAGTAAAGGAAGGGAATAAAAAAAGGGACAGCATCGCTCATCAATTTAATACTTTTTTTTATTAATGCAACTAGCACGAAGAATTGCTAGATTTTTATATTTGTTAAAGAGTGAAACAATAAACAGGCTTAGTAAGAAACACACTAAAAATACTCGGGCAAGATTCCAGACACTTTATTAAGTAAAGTACAATTTTTTTTTCTTTTTCTTTATTTTACGCTGGAGAGGGCCCCGGGAAATTTCCGCCATCATTTTTTTTTTCTCCAAATAGTCTACGTACCAGAACCAGATCAGAGAGGTGAATTTGCTCGAAACAAGGAGGTGGAAAAAAATCTGAAAATATAACTAATTACTGAAAACATTGCAAGGGTCTTAACTATGACGTGTTAGAACGGAATAATCTTTTTTTTTTGTACTGTTAAAAGCAAGGACCTAATTTCAGGTGAAGCCACCGCGACTGTGTTGCCGGTTCTTGAAAAAAATATCAATACAAATAGAAAATACGACATGCACTCTAAAAGTAGGTAGTAACAGGTGTGAAAGTTAAATTGCTTAGTGGGAAACTTTGTAGAGGTAAAAGACTATTTGAGTTTTTTAGTGAAAGAAAAGAATAGAAAATTAATCTGACAAAACCAGTGATTTAAATACATTACAAAAGCTAAGTGAATTTCGAGGAAATTTTTTCCCATTTGCTTTAGAAAAAAAAATGAATAGAAAACAATAATATTTTGAAGATTTCCAAACTCATTTTACTTTAATATTCGTACTTTCTATTCTAGGTTTTTTTTTGTTGAAAAAACACTTTCTTTCTCGAATTAATCATCGTAATTATAATCAGCTTAAGTGATTTTTCTTCGCGTGATTTATTTTTTAAAATTAACGAAAAAAAGTTCATATGCGTTTTGAAAAAAAAAAAAATGTTTCTGTCTTGTTACATTTTTATGTTTAAGTACTTAGCGCATGACGTGATTTAAATATTTTTTGTCAACATATCAAAACTGTTATGAAAAAAAGATCTAAATGAAAATAAAACGCTTCTTTGATATATCAAGAAATTTTTATCGCTAAATTTATGCAGTTCAGCAAATTTTAAAAACATACCGTGCAGAATTAAAAATATTGATTAAAATATGGTAATAAAGTCAAGGGATTCTTTAAGATGATTAATAATTTCCTGGAAGTTTTTCAAAATGGAATGCTAATTTTTCCTCTTAAGCCGAGCAATGTTTCAAAGGCAAAATTTATTTCATTTGTATTTGAAATAGAATGGAATCCTTGAAAGTTGCATAAATATTTAAAGAAAAAAGAATTGACATTAAAAACATAAATTTATGTACGAGCACCTGAATTCTTACAAGAAAGCGTTTGAAATGTGTCCGAGCTATATAAAACAATTTAAATATTTATTTTTCGATCTTTATTCTTTTATTATGTAATTTGGGGGAGAATATGGCGATAATAAATAAAACGTTTTACAATTTTTCCAGAATAAAAAAAATAGAAAATTTCAAAAGAATTACTGAAGTAAAAAATTCATTTAGTGAAAGTAAAGTCTCGATATTTTTAACCGACAGAAAATTGAAAATTACAGCTTATTTTATTAAATACTAAAAAAAAAAAAAAAAAAAAAAAACACACACACACAGGTTTGAAATATACCTTAAAAGCGTTTCTTACACACTTATAATCAGTTTAGTATAAGAGGAAAATATAAATATAAATGAATTATTACGAAATACTTCTTGTGTGTGTACATTCGTTTATTTATTGCAAAGGCAAATCGTACAAATTGAAAATTGTTTTGCACAGAATGCTTTTGAATAAGGTATACTCTTAGTTGATTCCTTCTGTAGAAGCATTAAACATTAAATATTTGAACAGGATTATATACTATTAACAAATGTATTGGTGCATACTACGATAAATATGGAAAAAAATCCCATGTACATTAGTTCGCAGTAAATGTGTTCTTTCTTCTTTGTTAATTTGGGTTCTGAGTTTAAAACTCTGTTTATTTCGAGGAGTTAAATTTAATTCATTTCTTTTATATTTCTGTTTTGGGTTATGCAAGTCATCTCAATTAAATTTTTATAAATATTTCTGCTATTCTTCTATGTCATATTTAATAAAATGATCGTGATTTTTAGAGTTTTCAGAGATATTTTGACTATTTACTTTACGCAATTCAATATTCAATTCATAAGACCATCAGAGGATTTGTCTTTTCATTTTTTAAATTTACTTAAATGGCCAATTATAGACATCAGTGCGTGATGTCTGTCAATTACAGTCCTGAAATTGTAGTTATCGAAATACGTCTTAACAATCTCCCGGGAGAAGAAAAAACATGATGGTATAAATCTCGTATGTCCTCCTATATCCTTTTATAACCATCCCCAAATTACATTCGTAGTTCCATTAAAATTTACCCTTCGGAATTTTGACAGCAGAAAGGAGGATCGGAAACCTTTTACCTCTAATCTGCCATAAATTTACTTCAGACAATCCATTTAGAATATAATGCATCATAGATTCATTTGAAAGGTGCTTTTGGTGGAGCTTAACCGCGCACAATTTTCCATTTTTATTCCAGTTCCGGCTGAATGGTGGAGTGTGATGAATGGAAAAGCCATTGTTACTGTCCCGACTCATTATGAAGCTCGCTTATCTTAATTCTCCCCTTAAATGAAAGATACATTTCATTCGACAGTTTTAATTGCTGCAGTGGGAAGAACACTCCAGCAAATTTATCGCTTTAATTTGCGTGGCCTGGGGTTTTCGAGCGTTAGGTAATCATTTGCACGGCGAGCTGCTATAAGCAATCTTCTACATAAAGCGTACTTACGTCAAGGGCTTGGAACCCGCTTTGCTTGCAGGAAAAACGAGCGAAAACCCCCAAAGGTGATGTTTGTTAAGGTTTTCCAGTAATGATGGCGTCTTTTTAAGGCTTTTTTCCTTATCCGTATGGAAGGACCACGAATGATCCATTTTTTCGGATTGGATTCTTTATCAAATACGATTAATTCTCTCGGTGAATTTTGTATCGGAAAGGAAAAGTTTGTTTGAAATGATAAAGTTTCCTGTTATTTAGGCAGCTCAGGGAAACCTATGAAAAAGGTACTTCTGAAAGCAAAATAAATAACTAATTCCATTTGTTAACTGAATTTACTAAATACCGGAGTAAATGGGCTGTAAAAACAAATGCATTATCTTTATCAAGGTATAGTGAGACAATGGTGAAAAGAGCCATACATTATCCACGTATCAGATTAAATGTATGGCTTAAAGTTAGTTAAAGTAAAGTGTTTTTACAAATTATAGGATTAACAAAATGAGTGGAAGCACATTAGTTTCGTAAAAAATATTACTCTTATCTATTTAACTATGAGCTATATGAAAAGTACACTGTTAAGGAGGTTGAAAAAGTTAAATAATGTTACTCAATAACAGATTTTCAGATTGAAATAAATAAATTCTAATCAATTAAAAACTTTAATCAATGTATTATGCAGTCGAATTTTAATTCTCGTTAAAGCAAGCAAACACTCCTTTGTTTCAAAAAATTAAAGCTTAATAATACTAAAGCATAGTTCCACCTCTTGCCAGAATGTTTGGTTGTTTCTTAATAATATATTGCCTGAAATAATTTGTTTTATAAGGGTAATATGCATTTTTATACTTAAGGTATACATTTTTAAAAATTTCCAGTTACTTTTGTCAGATTAATTTTTCAAATAATGATTTTTAACTTATTATAAATAAAATGTATTCATTCTTTAACGAAAATACAAAAAAAAAAAAAAAAAAAAAAAAAAAAGACTTAGATAAAAGTGTTTATGTTCTTAAAGAATTCTAGTGGAGTAATTTTTTTTGTAAAACAACATTTTTAACTGCGTTCTCAACTGCTGTCTTTGAGTGACTTTTTCATTCAGCCACAAAATCATACGCATTTCATTGTAGTATTAAAAATAACTTGATATTTCAATAAGTTTTTATTTTCAATATTTGCATGATTTTGAAAGAAAAAAAAAAGGACATTAGTAGTTTCTTTAAGTGTATCGTTTCAGAAACGTTAACATAATTTTTCAGCAATTGTGGTTGTTTATTAACATCGCACTAGAAGTAACACGAGGACTATTGGCGACGGACATCGGAATTTTCAACCCCGGTCAAGTGATGATGACTACACCTGAGTTGGCTCCTCCCTCTCCAAACATCCCACACTGCGACAATGGGATGACTCGAGACCTTCACCAAATTTAACGTGCATCATCCCCGTTACTGTCTCGAGTGGCCTTAAGGGATTGAACACGAGACAGATCGAAAAAAACACCAGCTGTGAATCCGTCACCATGCTACCACAGCCATACTTTTTTTTAGCAGTTAACGCTAATAAATTAAATTTTAAAACAAAATAGAATAAATGTGTGACATTAGAAAAATTTATTTAATTTTATTCGAAAAATTGAAAAGTCATTTAAATTTTTGACATAAAAATGATTAAAATTTGTTTCAGAAATTTAACTTAGATTTTGGGTAACACGGGTTTCAATGAATGTGAATTAAAATATGATAATAACCCGTTTCTACGATACTTTTTATTTCAAAGTCAATAATTATAAAATAATTTTACTGTTAAATTGTTAATATTGCACAAAATTTTCATATGTAGGAGGAAAAAAAGGAATTAAAACTATTTCTCTAAAGCAATCATCCTTTTTATTTAGCCATATATATATATTACTATTTATACAGTTCTGGAATTTAAAGTTAATGTTTAAAAAGTTTTATAAAATTGTTACACACTTTAAAGAATATTTGGCCCATTAAGCTATTGCTAACATTAACAAAACACCATATTTAATTAGTAAAACAAACACAGCTTAGTTTTGTCTGAAATATGAGTTGTTCTAATGGATATGATCCATTAAGTTGTGGAAAGAGGTTTGCAATTATTTAAGCCAGTTAAATCGATGTACTTTAGAGGTTTCTCTTAAATACCGAGTTAGTGTGGTTTTCACAGATAATGAGGAAGTAATTTTTAAAGAAAGGCGAGAGCATATCCCCAAAATTAAATTTTAGTGTGAATTATGAGTATGATATATTTACTGAAAAGAAATAATTTTAGAGAACGCAGGTAACTTCTATTTTAGCTAATGCAGAAACTGAATGCAGAATTAAATTCGGTAGCATTTTTATAAAGAGTAAAAATATTTATGCCTTTCTACTTTTTTTCCTTCAAGACACAAAAAACACTAAATTATTTTAATTATACTTATACATCAGAAGTGACCGGCTACAGTGGGTTTGGAAGCCACATTTCGGAAAGGAATATTTGAAAGAGCCGTTTATTCAGTGTCGCCAGATGGAAATTGTAAAATTTCCCCAGATTATTCTTCATTTCTCCCCAAAATGGCCCTATTTTGCGAATTTTTCCCCAAGACAATTTTTTTGATTACGTCATTGATGTCCTAGTAAAGGCCATAATAACCGTTACTGTAAAGAGCATACAACGAGATTTTCACTCCTCCTCGAGAAATTGCACTTTTTTTTATAATTGTCCTCGAAACATAACTTTTTCGATCCCGTTATCATATTCTTAAAATGTTTTTTTGATCATTTGTTTATTAAATCACCGTGAGAAGCAACACGAGGGCTATTGGCGACGCACCTATTAATTTTGAACTTTGGTCAAATAAGGAGAGGGACACTAGATCTGGCAACTCCTTCTAAATTTTCCACACTACTCTAACGGTAGGACTTGAGACCTTAACAAAATTTATTGTGCATCGACTCCGCTACATGGTGGGATCTTAGAAGCTTAATGGACTTGACGAAACAACGTCGCCCGCGAGCCTCCCTTGATTATGCATTTGCTTTGTGAGTTGCTAGTAAAAATAAAGTAAACAAGGAGACGCTTTAAGTTTTTCTCTTAAAAATTTCCTTACAATTATTCCCTCACAAGTCATCTAACAGCTAACTGCTAAGGTGGGCAACATTCGTAGATAATTTACAAACATATCTAACAATTAAAGATTTTTACAAACTTTTTGCAGAATCAGTATAATATTTTTAGCGTTATTAAATTTCTTAACTAACAAGAGGAATTAAGTAAAATAATTACTTTTAGACCAGCTTAGCTAATTACTAATTATAGACTTAGCTAATTACTGACCAGCTTAAGCTTACTTATAATTTTGTTAATAGAATTAACATAAATTAATTGCTTTTTGGCATTGTATATAGTTTTAGCTTATCATATTTCCTGCATATATTTTATTTGCATATATATTATATTATTGCATAAATATATAATATTTGTATTAAATATAACGCATTGTTGATTATGTTAGGTGTTTAAATAAATTCTTCACTAATATGTGACAAATTTTCTCAAATCATTTATAGCTCATACATGAATCGCAGTTTTTCGAAAACTTGTAGTTTTAGAGTTAAGTTTTAGCGACCGATGCTACAGGAAACATTTCTTTTGATTCATATGTTTGTTATAAATAATACTATTTCTTCTCCTTATATATTTTCTTTTTTATTGCCTAGTCAACATGTTACCAAACATACAGAGGATTGGGGGCACAAGAGTCAAGAGAATTCGTGCTTAGTTTCTTTTCTTATTTACATTCAACTCCTTTCATATAAAAATAAAATTATGTTAATAACATAATAAAATTGTGTCTTTTTTATTTCTCCTTTTGTTTAAGTAAAGAAAAACTAGATAGAAATGGATTTATTGAGAAAAGTAGGAAAGTACTCTTGTTATCATCACAAGCCACATTACCTGCAAAAAGAGGTGAAAAATTTACGGCCGCGGTAGCGCAGTGGTCAAGGTCGCGGGCTCGCGGCCGGCGGTTTTCGTCGATTCCGTGGTTCGAGCCTTGATTCCACTAAACACCCGTCGTGTATCCGGGACTGGTACGCATTAAATCAGTAGAGGCGCAAAGTCCTCACGTTGGCGTTGTATGGAAGTTAGGAGAAAGGGTTCCAACCCAGGTGTCGTCCTCGTCACTCGACCGAGATTCAAAATTACGAGGTCCATTGCCAATTGCCCTCGTGTTGCTTCTAGTACGATGTTGACGATTCCAAAATGTTACATTTTAATGTGAAAATCTGAAGTGAAAACTAAAATTGTCTTAATATTTTGAAGAGAAAAGACAACACTAATAGCACCGCACACTTTTCATATTTACAACTTTTTTTTTCAGTCATCATAATAATAGTTTGCAATAAAAGAGGTTTGACTGACTGCTTATTAACGTGTCTCATTTAGAAGCAACACGGGGACTATTGGCAATGGATTTCGTAATTTTAAACCTCAGTCAAGTGACGAGAGCAACACCTGAGCTGGCACATCCTTCTCCAAACTTCCACATCATACTTACGGAGGGACTTGGGACCTCGACAGATTTAACGTGCATCAGCCCCACTACATCGTGATTCTTCAGTTGCATTTGGACTCCAATCCACGACTGGATGGAAGGAATCCTGACTACGAGTTCGTGACCATAACCACTAGGCTAGCAAGGCCCCTGCAATAAGAAATGCCTTATTATATTTAGGTACCTTAATAGAGAAATATATTTTTTGCGAGAATTCTTATTATTAAATTTTTAAATAAAATTAATTTTAAAATATTTTGCAATCAATCTCTTTCCTCTTCTGTTGCATATTCAATTTCCCCAAGAAAAGAGCTTCATATTACAGAAATACTTCAAATATATTGGGAAATAAATGATGAACAAGGCCTTCCAATTCAAGACCAGTATTCATAGCCTACACGCAGCAACTTGATGTAACTCAATAGTCCTATGGTCCAAATATTAGGGGATGCATATATCAAGTGGACATAGTGTTGTCTGAGGAGTATCCAGGATTAATGACAGATAGGAATGCGCCTTACAAGTAATTTTCGTAGAATGTTAAGCACACACATTCTCATGACGGCTTATAATGTCTCGAGCATCTTCATTTATATCCATATGCAGAGATCTGAGAAGTTCAAGGAGAATCTGAAGTTTCTGTTCTATTCATCACTTGCAAAGTTCATCTCGTGATTTACCATATTACTCCGTAACCATGCATCTTTTATCAAAAGTGTAGTATTTCACCACGAATATCAGGAGTAAAAATCCTCTACGAGTAGTGGACGAAAAGATCTGTTAGATAATACGAAATGAACATTCACATTTTCCCAAGGACTTTGTGTAGACTTGACAAGCTGTAGAAGAATTTCTACGTCTGTAAGATATAATACGAAGTAATCAAGAGGTTAAAATGCTCGTTACTTAAATAACATTTCCCTGAAGAAAAAGGAAAATTTTCTGTTCTTAAGTTAACAAAAGTACAATACCCTGATTTTTAAATTGGCAGTAGAAATAGTTTAGTTTAAATATGTAATTGATTGACTGATTGCTTATGAACGCCGTACTTACAAGCAACGCGAAGGCTATTGGGGACGGACCTCGTAATTTTGAGCCTCGATCAAGTGAAAAGGACGACATATAAAAATATAGACATCTCTCTGTCTCTCCGAACATACGCAACATGCCATCAGGAGGACTTTGAACTTCGATAGATTTAACGTGCGTGATGTAAAATGCGATAGTAAAAGTTAATTGGAGTAACAGCCAAATATGTGTATGATGTGCCAAACAATGTGTATCTGTGATCTAATCGATAGAAATAATAATAAAAAAAAGTTTAAAATTGGTTGACAAGAAGGTGGATCGAAAATAGAGAAGTATCGTTGGGGTGTCCCGGAAGTGCGTCACCCATGTTCGCCAAATATAGTAAGCCGTACGTAAAAGGAAAAAAATACTAAAGTGCTTCAGGTCGTGATTCCCCAAATAGAGCAAGCCCCCGAGTAGCACCCCCTCCCACTACACGGTGGGTCTTTAGTGGCTTAAAACGACTCTTCGGAAAAAAAAGACTCTAGCGCAGAGTAAATCTTTTCGCTGCCGCCGTTGTTCCATCGAGTCGTGGGTTCTGATGCTCTTAAAGACTCTATGAGTAGAGGGTTCTAATATCGTTAAAACCTGTTGAGACTTCACGTCCTCCTTAGGTGTAAAAGTCTGAAGAGGAATTTGCCAGCTTAGCTGTCGTCCTCGTCCCTTGTCTGAGGTTCAGAATTATGTATCCGTTACCAATAGTCCCCACATTGCTTTTCAGTTCAATGTTTGTAAAACAATGAACAATCATTCTTGGGAGTCAACACATTATCAAAATGGGCTTAACACATTATCAAAATGGGATTTATTTCTAAAGATGTATCGTTGCAATTCACCAATGTATACGAGGGTAGTTTAAAAAGAACCCGTGCTAGAAATGGAAAATGGGAATTAGGTAACTCATGGTAGTATTGCCCAATGATCGCGTTTTCATTTTCTGAGAAATTCATGTGTATGACTCCTTTCACATCCCAAAGAGACGTCGTTATAACCTTTCCGACCGATGAGACAATTTTCCCCTTCTTTGGAGCAGAAGAAAGAAGCAACCTATTGCTTTGATTACTGTTTGGTTTCTGATGCATAATAATGAATACAGGTCTCATCGACGTAGGTAAGTCATCGCAAAATAGCAACGATAACTCGACGTGACACAAACCAATTTTTGATTTGTGGGCAAATTACAGACATATCAAAACAAACTTATGAATTAGGGTCAAACGGACTTGAGTGCCATTTAAGAGAGAGCAGCACACAATGGTAACACCAACCTGTCTTAGCACCGCCACCTGTCGTTAAAAGTAGATTTGTTTTGAACCTACCTCGTGAGTTACGTTATTAGGGGAATGATGATGGTCCCTTATTGTTTCAGTATTCTTATTTCTTATGCCAATATTTCATTAGAGTATTGATTTCTAAAATATTTCTATTTAAATATCAACCGTAAGACACTAATAAACTTATGAATAACAAAGGAATAATGGTTCTTCAGTATTAAACTAATTTTTCTCGATTTTGAAATATATCGGTGGTAATTTGTATGAACCTATAAAATGACTTTATACGGCAAGGTCGTAACTACGTACTATTTAAACTGGCTACAGAAAGACTTTAACAATTCCCCATTATTTGATTCACTGTTCAATTAATGCTAAATCTAAACAGACACTGATAAGACAAAAAGTTCACAATCTAACGCCGGTTAAGAATTAGTTCAAGTTATTAATCGTCACGTTATGAAAATCCAGATCTATTCTATTCAGTCCATTCTACCTCAACGCATTTATAATTTAGTCTAACGTCAATATAATTGATTAATCTTACCAGTCACACGGATCCGAGTGAGTTAACTTGGGACGACTTGGGATTTGAACGGTTTCCATAAATTTTATTATCTCAAAAGATCCTGGATGCTTGTTCGACAACAATCTGGCAGGTGCACACACCACAACTACTTGTATGCCTGTGTAGTATTAATCACTATCTTCTAAATACTAACTTTCAAATTCTTACTTCTAACTTTCTCAACTCTGTCATATGTAATTTTGCTTCGCTTATATATACGTTTCTTCCGTTCAAATAGAGGTCGCGGTAGCCTAATGGTAATGGTCGCGAGATCACAAAACTGTGGTATGCTCAAAAGTGATGGATTTAAGATGTCTGGATGCTCCGGCCTCACTCGTCCCATCGTTCAATTGAGTTGAAAGTTTGCACACAAGTATAGCTGAAGTAATTGCTTTCTAGACTTAAATTTCTAGACTAAAATTAAGTAATGTAAATTAATTTCTAGACTAAAATAAGTAAAAAAAAATTATATCAAGCTTTTATTTAAAGATGGAATGAAAGGCATAGAAATTTTTTTAAATGTAAAATAACATAAAATTTATAAAAGCTTTAGGTACTTCACTGTGATACGTAGGAAATTACCGATAAATTGAGAATCATAGCTACTTATATATGAGATCAAAAGAGTATTAAAGTCTCAAGCTTTTACAGTTAAAAATTACAGTTAAAACATTTTTGTCTTTTAGTACATCTTTAAATAAAATGTTTTACTTACATGTATTTTACTTCAGGATCTCAACAAGGCTCAAAACCAATCCCTGAAATAAAAACCACAGTTTCTGTTGCACACTATTACTATAAGTTTTCACATGCTAAGGTGAGAGAAAATCAGGAAAACAATGTACAGTAAACAGCTTATTGTCGGTGATATCTTTGTAAATCGCATATCAATCTACCCATCAAGAGATCACTGTAATCTAATGACATAGATTTGAAGTATAAGCTGAAAAAAAAAGTTAACGCATTTGATGTAAAAGATTTCATCTCGATTCCCATTCAGTCCATTATATGGAATAGTAAGATTTGTTGATCATTTTATTCATCTTTCTTAATCTTTACAAGATGTTATATGATAGTCTGAAGAATGAGGTACATAGCTTATGAATTATCCTCATCATACGAAACTAGTTGAAAATTGTACGTTATTAGATGTGTGTGTGTGATAATAACCAATTATATTGCTCTTGTATGACATTAATTAAAATAAAATAAAAATGATATCAAATCTACCATTTCTTATACTCCATATTAAGTAATACTGAGGAAAGCATAAGAATTTTTCTTCTATTATCTTCTAGTAGGCTTATATTCGACGTAGTAATTTAACTATTTTGAAATGAACTACTGAAAATGTTACCTTTTTAAACTTACCATTTATGTTAAATTATTAATAGATATTTTATTTAATACTATTTACTAATATAGTAATTATTTGAAATATAATGAACAATTCAGAGAGAATATTGCATCCTGAGCAAACTCTATTTATAGAAGATTTACTCAAAAACATTTTAAAAATGAATTTGTAGTATTTTTTATCATTTGGGATCGTGCATACTCATCTGTAGCTATCTCCTATTTTATGCTCTGATTCTATAAATAAAATATTACATTATTATCAAAGACTTTTCCCCCTTTAATTATCGCTTAGTCAAATAATTTAATAAGCCTAGCTGAATTTGTTACATTCAAGCTCTCAAGATATAAAATGAAATATTCATCTGATCTGAAAATTTCACTAAAGGTTTTTCATGGTAAAAGTAAGCTCATTAGAATTCATTTTTTTAAAAAAATAATTCATTATCATTTTTATTTTATGTAGAAAATGCTGAAATGGATTAAATGGAAGGCACCAGTAATGATGAAGTAGTTAAAATCACGCGCTCTAATGAATGAGATTACATTAATAAGCTTCCTCATTATAAACCCTGATATCAAATGATGATGGTAATTAAAAAAAGATCAGAGGATTAAATTCACATAGTTTGAAAACTAAATCATTAGTTCTTTATCTGTACTCGAAGGCTTAAGTTTAAGAAACACAACGTATATATATTCATAATTAGAAATATAAGCTTTAATTAGATGTCTTTTTTTTGGATAAATATGAGATGAGTTAGAACTGTTTTCCGTTAGAGTCTGTGAATCGAATAGTAAAAATGTTTTATTAGATTTTAATTCTTTTGAAGGTAATAAAGTGGCTGTGAAATATGGAACAGCATATTTCAGCTAGAGTGCAACGTTCGTGCGTAAGAAGTTTTGTATTTTTAATATGCGATAAAAATTGTAATTACATTAGAATCAGTAAAATGGAAGGAAAATAGGCAATTTAATTTTTTTACGTAAGCATAAGTTCTCTTGAATAAATGTTTCATTTACTTTCATATTTAATTAATTTTAAGCAGCAACTTAAATACTAACAACTTAGAAAATGAAATATTCTGAACATGCTCTACATAATTGTAATTCATTAAAAAAAAATTAAAAATAAACAAGCCTTTTAAAAAGATAATGTTAATCACTTTAAAAAGAGAAATAAAAGACAAGAATGCTTACTAATATAAGACTAGATGGAAATAAATATTTTGCAAAATTATTTCCCTAATCCTTAAGCGTTCGATACCCACAAGTGACTATGCATCGTGAAACATATAAGATATGGACAGAGCTTTCTTAAGCGTTTCCCATAAAAGTCTATCAAAACTGCGTGCAATCACTTGACTGTTAATATTTAAAACTAAAAGTCTTCCAAAAAAGTACTATAAAAATGCAAACAATTGATTTATTCTTTGTATATCATAGACTAAGAATCTTCCATAAATGCTGTTGCGACAATTCGAGGCTTAACGATATTTTTGGCGATTTGGCAATATTTTTGGTGATTTGGTGACTAAATCCGTTGCCAAATGCTTCGTTAGGAATCTCGAAGTTTCTACACTCAGCGAGGCTTGGTTCTCGATATACAGAGAAACTTCTAAAAAGTTTGATCTCTCACTGCTCGCCAGACTACAAAAGGTGGATAGCTGCTCAGCAGTCATAGTGTAGGTTAAGCTATCCAATGCAATGAAGTCTAGTACTCTTCTATCGTTTATACATTTCATGCGCTATTGTGGTTTGGTACTATAAGTATATTTTTTCCTTTTGTACATATTTGGATTTGTAGCTGTTTATTGTAAATTAAACTTATTTGATCAAAAGAACCTACCTCATAAATCGCGCCTCTTTTTTCTGTAAGTGAAGGACAGTACTTGGCGTAACAATTCTATCTAAACAGTATACAATCAATTTATAATTACAATTTAAGAATTAGCAGCAATGTTTACCTATAATTTGAAGACAAGATTTAATGTTCTGAAGATAGAGAATAAATTCAAATTATTTCAAAAGGAAGAATGATTCTTTTTTTATTTCTGAAAATTTATAGTTCTTTAATTTGAAAAAGACGCTAAATTTTTAATTTAACCATTTTAAATGTCAGTATATTTCATGTGCTTATTGATTGCTATTGTTTTGTATTAAGTAGAAGTAACGGGTGTGACATATTCAATTTTTAAAAACAAACGATTGTGATACTTTTTTTGAGATATTATGTGTCCAACTTATAAAGGCAGACGATTTAATTTAATGTGATACTTTTTTTAAGATTTATCTGTTCGACTTTTAAAGGCAGACGATTTAATCTAATTTGATACTTTATTTAAGACATTACCTATTCTACTTTTAAAAGCAGACGATTTAAACTTAAAGTGATACCTTTTTCAATATTCTTTATTTAGATATATTTTTTTGGCAACACCAGAACATAGTTTTGATTTTAGATAACTTACTGGCAACGGATATGAAATTGAGTATTGAGTTTGGTTCCAAGAGGTATAGACGAACGTTGAAAAATTGTGCTTGTTTAAAATTGTGTATCTAATTTATGTTTGAAAAGATGTGAGCAAATAAATGCGATGTCCTGAAATCAAGTCCTATTTATTAATAGTCTTCAATACAATACACGGGCATCAATTGTATTGGAAGATTACTCAATGATAAATCACAAACGAATAAATCATGAAAATGAATCTTAGTTACGTTATTGACACTTGCATAATGTTAGAGATGAGAGTAACTATATAAATTTTAAAATCCTACTTTTTAGTTTGCTACACTCCAGGCAATTGTTTTAGTCAACTCCAAAATGGTTACATGGGCACTTTAAAAAAATTGGTTTCGGAATATCTTTTCTGACCGATCCCTAGTGAGTAAATGACTGAGTAAACGAGTTCATGAATGAATAAGTGAGTAAATTAATAGATGAGTGCATAAAGAAGTGAGTGAATAGATGAATGAATGAATGAGTGAGTGATTAAATAAACAAATGAGTGAGTTAATGAATGAACGAGGGAATGAATTAGTGCATAAATGAATAAGTGAGGGGAAAAAACGAGTAAAATTTTCATTCTGATACTATTTTATCATTTGTTTTAATTCTAATATTTTTTGAATAATTTAATAATTATTAAAAATTTAGCTAAGCTTTGAGACTAAATCTTTTGTTGTTATAAAACTTTTCGTGGATATATTCTAATATATTCTTTTTTAGCCTTTCCAATGGGCTATTACTTTTACCAGATCACTTTTCAATTTTTTATCGTTTGCTTCAATTTTAATTATATTTAGCTTAAATATATTCAATTTAATAATTTATGATTTAATTTTAATTATAAGTAGCAGGTATACTATTAAATTTAATAATTTATCGTTTGCTTCAATTTTAATATTGGAAAAGTTTACTATTGTCCATTTCTCGATATTTTATCGATTACTTTAATTCGTATATTTAATTGAGTAATTTAAAAATAGTTATAAAAGAAAAACCCACCTTGGGTGTCTAAATTTGTTCTTTGTAAAACTTTGCATAGAATTTGTGTTTATTATATTTTATTTGAGCCAGGGCTTAAGGAGAATCGAAAGCTAAATAATAACTTTCTGAAAATTCGAGGTTTAAAACATGTTACATGAAATTGCGAAATATCGTAAAGGATACTTTAATACTATTATTCCATTTTGCGAATCAAAAACACAAACTTTACCGAAGAATATTATTTAGAGAAAGTTCTTAGAGTTAACCTAGAATAAATTTCTGTAAATCAGACCTTTACTAATAATTACGAAGAAAAATATATTTTAAATACATCATGAATATAATAAGCCTTTTTTTTAAATTTAGTTTATTAGTAAGAATGAATTGTAATTCAATATATACTTAAATGTCATAAATTTCTAATAAATATTCTTTCATCAAATTTCATTTTTCTCAAGAAACCACTTTTTATTCTCTTCATAAATGACAATTTTCCATTTCATTTCAAATAAGAATTTATAATTTTTATTTTCCTTGCCTATCTAATTTATCGCAGTATATTGATTTGTATTTTGGAACTATTACTAAATCAAACTCATAGCTCCCTACCTCCTTTAATGCGAAGGTTCGCTGCATGTTCGTCAATGTTTATCGAAATTATATTCATTGTATTTGGATTTATTTTTTTCAGATTTCCTTTCTTGGATTATGTTGGTGAAGTAATAATTATTTTTGATCTTAACACATAACATATGGTTATATAATTTAAATTTAGAAAGAAAAAAGAAGGAATTTTTGAAATTTTTGTGAAAATTTGAATAAGTAATATTATAACAGCTGTTTTTAATTCGTAAATGGTAATGACTATATATTTATATATATTCCACAAACAAGAGAGCTGATTTAGCTCTCTCTGATATAAAATCAGAAGATATCAAATTATATATGATGAGATACAACTATAATCCTCATATTCTTCTTTTCTGCAAGATTTTCTATTTATGTCAGAAATCTAAATAAGCGATTGATATTAAATATTGAAATTAATCATAAATAATATTTTTAAAATGATAAATGTAGTAAACATTCGGAAAATGATATGAAAATTTCTTTTTTTCTTATTAGAATTTTTGAGTAAGTAATTGTGAAAAAATTAGAGCCGTTTCTTATTTGTTATTACTTATTATTTTTATATAAGGAGACCTTGCGCGAGTAAGGAGATTCAAGCAATTCTCAAAATCAAAACATGGGGCAGTTCGAAATGAATCATCTAATTTCAAAATGATATATTTTCATAAATAAACGAAACAAAATGATAAGTATTACATGAATGCAACGAGAAAATTTGAAATTTTTCGTGCAACTATTTGGTATAACTTCTCTTAATTACACTTTTAATTCCATTTCGATATGTAAATTCTTGTTTAACACGTTGTTAAGTGTCAATGGTAATTGATTGTTCACCAGTAGAAATCGTTGTTGAGTTGTTGTTTGAACACGTTGTTTGAGTTCAAATAAATTTGTGGGTATTGATGACGTAAACACTGAATTTTTTACAAACCCCTAAAGGAAGAAATCACATGAGGCCATATCAGGTGACTAAGGCGGCCAACTGCGTAGCATCAAATCATATAGTCCACTGCGAATGATCAAATTATAAGATATCTCCATGAAAGCCACTAAGAAATCTTTCGTGAAACAGCTTCACGTAGAACACATTAGGGCCAACTATTGTTCACATTATAAGGCTTCAACATGTTTCTTTTTTATTTATGTGTTACTTAGCATTCTGTGTCATTTATTTTTTAAAATATGGAATTTTGAAATCAGATGTTCATTTTCAATAATCCTGTATTTATTTTATTAACATATTATTAATTGTTTGCTTATATCTAAGATTTACAGACTTTTACTAAAGAAAATAAAGTTGAAATATTCTTAAGTTAATTCAGCTCCCTAAAAATGACCGAAACATCGATTTTTTTACAGTTTCAATTTAGTAATATTCTTTGAATAATTATCTTTTGATTAGTATATTACTTTTGTATGTATGAGAACTGAAAGTTGGAAGAAGTAAAATTAAGATAAAAAAATTAACAAACAAATTTTGGAGCTTGATCACTTCCCATTCTTCGAGATGATAGTAATTTCGTGACTTATTCTACCAGAAAAGTTTGAAAAACTAATTGTATTTTGTTTTAATCCTAACTGTAGTGTTAAACTGTTTGTTTTGGTGACTGCAACTTCTATTATGAGGGATTTGCTGATATCTTGCGTGTTGTTTGTAGTGTATTTATTGAGCTAATTCTATGTATAATTACGTTTTATATGAATAATTTCCTTATGTATGTCTTTATTCACCTCCTATATTTTTATACAAATTTAAAATTTGGATATTATATGAAGTAAAATACTCTTAAGAAATTGTTTTATTTTTTTATTATATGTATTCTTAAAATTTTTTAATTACATTCCTCGTTAGTTAAGTGTAATTAATATTCCTAAGAATTAATCAATTATTAAAAGTACCTTTCGAAATTATATGAAAACGCAATTACTACAAGTAAAAAGACATAGCTGATGTTTTAAAATGTGTTTAAAATGCTACTCTTTCCTCGAAAATTTAATAACCACTTCTATTTTTTTTCTGTTTGCTTTGTGTAATGCGTGTAACGGGAATAGGGATTAATTTTACTGTAAAATTAATGCTTTAAAATATAGGGTATAATGGGGGTTTAAATGAATTTCTGAATGCATAATAACATTTACTTTGTTCCTCCCCAACTGATTAAGTTATTGCAAAATTTTAAATTATTAAAAACTTTCTCGAGAATATTAAAACAGTATTTGTTTAATATATATATAAATACCAGCGGAGTAGAATTTTGAAATTTTCCTAAGTTTTATAGGAAATTTAAGATTTTGAGCTTGCATCAACAATATATCGAACATTTAATTTGAAATCATTTTCTTTAATAGGAACACTATAAGACAGCCTAAAAGGCAATTTCTGAACTACGTTAATAAAAAAATTGTGCCCCTTAAATTTACAAATCACCAACCTACAGCCAACGGTTTCGTACACATATTAAATGCATACATTACGACGTAAGAAAGGTAATAAATAATCACCGAAGCTCCATTATATTAAAGATTTCAGAATGGCTCCTCATTCTTTGCAAAATTTCTATCCTATTTTCAGATGAATTGTTCAAGCGAAATCAATAGCTGTAATTTAATAAAAGAATACTTTTCCCGGAATACACGATCTCGTAATTAAATAATATGTAACTAGCTACAATCTCCCATCTATAATTGTATTACTAGGACACCGCGTGAAATAACAAAGTGAAAAACAAACATTAAAAATAAAATATGAATTATTTAACATCGAGCACCAGATCGAACAAATAGCTGACGCTCTAATTCTCTTAGAATTGAACGCCGTATTTTGTAAATTTACATAAGAATCTTTTCCACTGCTAAATTTTGAGACTAGCATTTCCAATCTTTGTGGACTTAACAGAAAAGCTTAAATTAAATTTGCTTTTGTTATTGTTTACATTTATAATAAATAATAAAGGTGTTGGTAACATAAATCGGAGAAATGCTTGCTTTTTAAATGCCGAATTAAATAACTTTGCATTTAGTATCTACCTCAAGGTATTTCACTTATGAAATTTGTTTAAAATATTTTTTACTTTGTTCTGTTTTTACAAGTCATTTATCGCATTTCTTTTCTAAATTGAAGTATTGCTTGTGAATCTTTATTTTAAAGTCTTCGAGCCCCTGTATTTATTTATACAGCAATATGGAATTCATACAAGTCAAGGTGTGGTGGGAGTGGGTGTTTCCGCTTGTTTGGTATAATAAACCTGTATTGCTTTAAAATAACATAGTGCCCATGAAGTCTTCATCAAAAAAGATAGTGCTGAGAAAGCAAATTTCCTGAAAAGCACAAACAATTCTCAATTTCTTTCATTCAATTCTACCCTCAATGCAGTGCGGCTAATGAACGTTAAATCTGTCGAGTCTCTAAGTCTTCCCGTGACCATTGTGTGGAAGTTCGGAAAGGGAGGTGCCAGCTCAGATATCGCCTTAACAAGGCTAGAAATTTTGAGGTCTGACGTCAATAGCCGTCGCGTTCCTTCTAAGTGCAACGTTAATAAGCAATCAATAAAAAAATATTTTATTCTATGGTCATTATTTCTAAATTGCATATTCACAAAATGATAGTCAAAGTAATTGAAATTTACTCACAGAAATATTCACACTCAACAAAAGAAGCAATCTGATTTGAATCCAAATCTCTTATTTAGGATTCGGTTATAAATATTTCGTAATTGGTTTCTCTTTCTTCAATGGGCTCGAAATCCAATTTATAATCAATATAGAAGTTTAATCTTATCAATCAGCGAGTTTAATCACAAATACCTGGTTTCGAGAGAGTTCTTCAATTCCCGCCTAACTGGAATCAATACAGATAATCTTTAATCACTTTCAGTCTGTTATCGATGAAAGATCACAATTTCACCAATTACCAACTGCTCACTAATCATTTCACTAGTACCTCTATATTCAATTCTGCGTTGCTTTTGTGCGAATTTCCTTAAATTCATTCAGTACACTTCTGACATTTATCTATGATCATTTGTTTGGAAAGGAAATTGAAATATGAAATCATAAAGTAAACTCAGATGTCAGTTAAGTGAAAGCACGTTAACAGCCCGCGTTACACTTCATTGAACCTGAAACTCTACATGTCAAGGTCAGTTGTTGAAAAGGTTTTGCCGATTTTAGTTCCAAAACAACACTTTTGAATTCACTTGAACTTAACATTGAAATGAAATTGCTTAAGATATCTCACAACCTTCGAACCTTACAAAAATTCAGTTTTCTGACAAAAAAAATTGTAAGTTGAAATACAGATTTTCCTGATTATTTTAAAATAAATACTATGAAAATATTCTATAATTAATTCTCGAGATATTATTAAAAATATACATGCTTACCTCTGATTAGTTTTATAGTATGGAAAACTTTAAAACTCGTTGTTCCCAAATGATAATTTTCATAATTTCTTGCTAGGTATCTTAAAAACTATTTAAAATAACCTTATATATGAAAAATAAACAGTTATATTTGCATATTATTTTACGTAATTTAATTTAAAATTATTCTATTTCGTATATATTTTGATAGTTTTTTATGGTAGGTGCACTTAAAAATAAGAAAACTCTTAATGCTAATTCTCAATAAACCTTAAAATATTGAAAATTGCATTAAATATTAATTATTTTTAGTTTTATTATATTTCTAAGCAATTATTTGTATTATGAAACAAAAAAGTATATGCTCTGAAGTAAAAACTATTTTAGTGCACAAACCAGTATACCAGTAAATATTGTAAAAACAAAGCATTATCATTAATCAATATTTTATAAATAATTTAAAAAATTTCTGAATGTTTAAAATTAGTTTAACAAAGTATAAGTTATAAATTACCATATACCAAAAAAGGTGTATCATTTTTTTTCAAGTTTTAAGAAAATTACGAGACTCGAATAAAAGGGAAAAAATGCACGATTTATCACGTTTAAAAGTCGAATTGTGTCATCCTATTCCAATTTTAACTTCCCTATCCTCGGGGACTTTACAATAATTTGAATTGCATAAAAGTACTATTTCTTCCCAACCCAAACAACGAAACGTGGTTAGGTGAATTAGATGGAGAAAATAAAGAAATCGATGTGAAGGCAATTGCGGATATTGATCTAAATTGGAATACCAATGAAAGGAAAATGAAGGATAGCGACTTGCTGATATAGATTTATAATTAGGATTGAAGCTACTTTTTGATAACGCATTAAGATAAGAATCAGGAGGTGATTGAATCAATTGAGTGAATTGGTAAGATAATTTATTGGTTGATCCTAATTTAAAATGAGATTCGAAATAGAGCAATCTTATTAATCCATTCGGTGATTATTCATAAATTACTTTGTTCTTGGTTGTTTTCAATTGGAGTTAAGTGTTTTTTGACCAATATATTATATTGAGATATGTCACTAGAGCTGAATATTGAAAAAAGGGTGTTACGGATTATTTTATTGAAAAAAGGATTTTGTTTATTGAAAAAAGGGTGTTACACCTTTAGCATAAAATATCCCCACGAGTGGATTGAACACTGTGAACACATAAAAATAATTTCCACGTTCTTAGATAATGTAAAGATTAGCTTAATAATGTAAGATGAAACAATTGCTTTTCTGAGTCATCTATTTACTCTGAAGATGAGTTATTTGTTTACTTTGCACGAATCCTGTTGCTGAGCAAAATCAACAACAAACTGGGAGTCCTTCAAAAAGTGCAACAGCCTTTATTCCCACAGAGGGAGCTGTGGAAAGAAGAATACTGATGCCTTTTAGAATGGTTTTTTCTATTATTTCTGTAGAATAAATGACATTGTGTATAATATTTTCCTGTTACTTCAGATTAGCAATTTCTACTTAATAAAAGATCAACGGACACGAATAGCATTTCCTTCAGTTTTATTATGAATGGATTGCAACCTCAGTTTTACGTGCAAATACTGTTGATCTTACGTTTTGTTTCAAGAGTTTATGAGCATCACGTATGGAAAGTGTATTTAGGAACCAATCGATCCCAAATTAAGGAGTTATAAATACATTAAGGAACCTATAGTATGTCTAGAGAGTTTAATTACCTACGAGTAAAAAATGTATATTACGTACAATTGCGGCAAAGTTTTTAAAGTAAGTTATTGAATTCTTTCACTTATTATTCTTTTCCTTGTTATTTAGAATATTTAATGGAAAAAAAGTTAATGGAAATATAAAAAAAAACCCTCTGAATAATTAAAACTTGCTGTTTTATACAAATAAAATTAAATATAAGTAAATGAGTTTTTATAACGTGTATCACTTATAAAGATACTCACAGTATAAGAGAAAGAAAAAAAAATTAAACATTTTTTTTTATATGTGGTGGAATTTAAATTACATTTCTTTTAATTATTTCATGTGCTTAAGGAAAAGTATGGAATGTGTACATGTTTATAAAAAGTTATTAAAAAGCAGCTCTTGTTGTTTCGAAGAAGCTTATGGAATTATTTTATATGAAAAAATAATTTGCATTGAAGTTGACATAAGAAACGGCACCGATTTTTTGTTTAGATTTTCAACGTCCATTGTATCACTATTCACCTATGTGCCATAATACGGCATTTTTTGTTATAGTGTTTTTCTATCCGTTAGATGAATTATTATGAATCTTATAAGTATTGAGCTTTACGTAATAAGATAGATTATATAAATATGATATAAAAATCTCTAAAAATATAACATTACGGAGAATGGAATTCAAATCCGACAAAAAGTGAATAAAGCCAACTACAGCTGAAAAATGTATATTAATATTTGAAATTCGACAATTTTTAAGAAACAACACTCATTTTTAATATAAATTTGATTTTAAATGTTCAGGGATATTACAATGTATTCGAATCAATTTAATGTCACTAATTTTCCTCTTTGAACACTATAAACTCTTGAGTTCTTACAAACTCATGAAATATACTTTGAACAGAATTTAAAAGGCAGGATCGAATATAGACTATTAGGTTCAGAAGAATTTAATAGTTTAACCGGGCTATCGATGACAGAGTTGTTATGCATTATGAAAACTTACTTAGATATGCGTGAATGACAACTTACTCTAGTGTGCAAATAAACAGACTCCAAAACTGAAGTGTTTTTCAGAATGGGAATTCTACAATAACTAATTCTGTGATTTACAAGTTTTTAAAACTCAAAACATCTCCAAATAGAGGAATTAAACGAAGATGATTTTCTTTTGGGAATAAAAAATAAAGTTTATAAAGTAGAACAATACAAAAACTCATTTTAATTTATTCACTCGCAAGAGCCTTTTATTTAGATTAGTATAAGTATCACTTTTTATCAGCTTTTAAAACTTTTAACACAAAGACTGTTCATTGATTGTTTATTAAACATGAGGACTATTAGCGATGGACCGTGCAAATTGGAATGAGGACACTTGAGCTGACACCCCTCTCTCCAAACTTTCACACCACGTCATTGTGAACATTTTGAGTTCGGACAGATTTAACGTGGATGAGTTCTACTACACGATCGGTATTTAGTTGAATCAGGATTTGAATTTTAAATAAATAATATAACATACTCTGGATATCAATGTAGCAAAACTACATCAATAAGTAAAACAATTTAGTTGAATAAGCAGAGTAGGTATAGACTAGTACCATATTATTACTGGTTATAATAAATGCAAAGCGTTTAACATACAAAAAACATACATACAAGTTCAGCATATATCCAAATATAAATGCTGTATTGCATTATATAAAAAAAAGCTACATTAAGGAAAAATTTTCATACGTACGATGCAAACCTTGTTATAACGATCGAAATGAAGAATGTTTTTTTAACATCACCAACAATTAGTTGTAGTTTATCGCAAGAATTATTTTTTGTAGTAAAAGAAAGTAGTTTTTCTTTCCAAAGAGTTATGTTTCTTTATTATTGATGGTAGCTAGATTCACATTTATAGTTATAAATATATAAAACTGCGATGTGATGTAATTATTTATTAGCGGTTGCACTGAGAAGCAACACGAGTGCTTTGGGCTACGGACCTCGTAATTTTGAGTCCCGGTCAAGTGACGTGGACGACACCAAAGCTGATACCTCCTTCTCCAATACAAAATTGCACGAACTTCAAGTTTATCATACATTTTTCGTATTTAATAAATAAGAATCTTTTTCAAAAATTAACGCATTGTTTAATTTTCCTTGAGGAGTATTTTTTAACTGAAAAATGCAACATTTACCAATATAATGTGAAGAAGCCTTTTGCTTAAAAGAATGAAGTAACTGAAACTTTGTATTTTTTGATTTTACTGCCAAAAATTACGGAAAGCTTCTCTGATTCCATAGATGTTTTTTATCGGAATTTGATAAAAGAATGCCAGAAAAAGGAATTTTAAAATTCAAACAAACGTGCCTTGCCATAGAAAACTTTCTTAATTTGCCTTTTTCTGAAAATTTGATTTTTATAATTTTGGTGCACTTTCCTGTATACGTAATTTATCCATGGTGCTGGTATTTTTCACATCATAAAACTAGATTGTTTACTATACAGTGAATGTAATTCTTTTTTTTCTTCTTATAGATACTTCTAAAATATTTTAAGTACAGCCTAATATCTGCTTAAAAATAAAAAAGAAATTTGAATCATATAATTAAAACATTTTATATATTATTAAATTTAAATTTTTATATTAGAAATATTTTCAGTACATGGAATGGTATGTTTGTATAAGAGCTTTTTAAATTTTTAAGGACACAAATGTAGAGTTGAATTTATTAAAGATCTATCTAAAAGTAAGAACACGCTCGTCATACAAGCAGCTATTGATTGTTAATTGCTCATACGTAATTATTTATGTACATAAATGTTATCTTCATTATATAAACAGGTACATATGTTTTCAGATATCTCAGTGTTGAAATAGGATTATCATTGCTTTTAATTTAAAAATGCTAGTATTATTTAAACTTGGCATAAAACAGATTCCTTTTTTCTTGTCGAAGACGTCTCACTTACCTTAAATTCAACTATAATATCTTTGTAACAGATAATGTACAATTTTGTATGTTTCCCAAAAGACTTTTTTAAATTCTTAGCGAGATTTGTTATTAAAAAAGCCGTTTCTACAAAAAGATCTCAAATGTAGGTACACATTTTTTTTCCTGCTGAGGGAGAATAATACTTGTATCATTAGTAACGGTCATTAGAACATGTGTCACATGAATATTAAGTGTTTTGGTAACATCCTGGTCGGCTTGGTTCCTTCAATGTTTTTCGCGGGGAATGCATAATACGACACACTTTTACTATATTGTTGTTGCTTCAAGTTATTGCATTTGAATACGAGCTGATGTAACTCGCTCTTAGATGCAAGTGCTAAAGTAGAGCATGTTCCTCTTCTGATATCCGTTACCACTCACATTAATTGGAACGTGGAAAGAATTTAGAACTTGTTTCGTTTGAATTGGTAAATGTGTAACGATTACATAATATTTGACACAACATCGACATTTTAGTTAAAGGTATGATTAATTCAATGGCAACGGTTTTTTTTAAAATTCTTTTTTATACAACGTTTAGCAACCTGAATTTTATTTATTCTAAATAAGTCAAATTCATATAAATGTTTAGCTCTTCAATCTGTACAGTTTAAATCGGTGGTTCTTAAACTTTAAGTTTTTTGACCCCACTCTCACGTTTACAAATTTCGATGTCCCCCTCCCTCCCAACCATAAGCGAGCATGAAAAATTTGTTATTCTATTTCTAATTTAATTTACAAATTAACTAATAGATAAATTTATGTACTGATTTTTTCAATTTTTAATAAAATATTTTGTTAAATTAAGATGAAATATTTTCGTAATTTTTATTATCCGTGGGTAAAAAATAATTTTCACTAAAATATAAATAAAATAAATTTTCTTTTCATAGTTATTGACTAAATACCAATCTTAGTCGAATAAAATAATAAAACACAATATTATACAGCTTTAGCGATGTACAAGGTGGGATAGTCAAAAAGCAGGACTGCGCCTGCTCTAGCCGTTAGGCTTGGTGTGGAGAAGTGGGAATGGAGTGTAAATGACTTTGATGCTTCTGGTGCAGGTGGCACGTTATTCCGTCCCTCAATCGGGTTCATTTTTTATATCACCCTTGTTTTAGTAATACGTTGTTGTGTGGAAGTGCCACGATCATGATAAGCTTGTGACATGGGGCTATTCGCGGTTTCTCTTCACTAACCTTGGGGATTTTTAATTGAGATTGATTGCTTTCGCTAAACAACCTTTGCCCAACCAAAAATGAAACGTGATACGTAAAGTTATTATGTAAAGCAGTTAGGAATGAAGTGAAGCGGTTGAGTTGAGAAATATATAAACTCCGACTGGAAGTAGGAAGAGTATCTGAAAGAGAGGCTGTAGGTGAGGTGAAGCTGAAGTGATAGACAAGAGGAAGGAAGAAATAGAGGATTCGAGTAAAGATTGCTGTTAGAAGGATATTTCCTAGTGTTTTCAACAGTTGCTCCAGAGTCTGAGTTGCAGTCGAAGAAAGATTAGTGGTAAGAGTCTGTTAGATTACTATTGGTGGGTTGAACTAAGGTATTAGAGAGCTTACCCGGGAGAGCATAGCCATTCGTTGTCATAGTAAATATATGTTAATAAATTGTTGAAGAATTGTTTTGGTGATTCTGTAATTATTTGTGTCGTAGTGTTTAATAATTGAATCTAGTGATGGCACAAGATGACGCCCGGGTCGGGCGGGCGTCACAAGCTTAAAAATCGTGTAGCGCATCAATTTGAAATTCCTCGTGAAATTTTTTTTTAAGAAAAAAAAAACTCTTTAACTGAATATTTTAAATAGTTAAAGGAGGTATTTGGAAATAATTGCATGTCACGTAGTCAAATATTTGACTGGCATAAATGGATTTCGGAGGGTCGGGAGGTTGTTGAAGATATGAATATTCTGGTCGATCTGTGACATCAAGAACGGAGGAAAACATTAAAAAAATTAAGGAAATCGTGTATAAAGACCGATATTTTAGTGTTCGGATGATGACAGATATTAGGAACAATGACAGGGAGACAATAAGAAAAATTTTGACCGAGGATTTGCATATGACGAAAGTTTGTGCAAAGCTGGTTCCCAAAAACCTGACATACGAGAAAAAAATGAACAGGAAAAACATTTTCTCTGACATCATGGAACGTGTCATAGAAAATTCTGAACTGATTGAAAAAGACATCACATGTGACTAAATGTGAATTTTTCAGTACGACTCTGAAACTAAAAAAAGTTCAAATGAGCAAGCCCAAACAAAAGGTAATGCTCATCAGTTTTTTCGATATTAATGGTATCATCATAATTTAATGGGTTCACCAAGGCCAATCGGTAAGCAAGCAATACTACATTGAGGTCCTGATAATGCTCCGAGAAAGAGTGAGAAAGAAAAGGCCAGAACTGTGGAGCAACAACACGTGAATGTTGCACCAAGGCAACGCTCAAATGCACAATGCGCTCTCTGTGAAACAGTTATATGAGGGAAAACACATTATTGTGCTTGAGCATCCACCGTATTCATCAGATCTCGAACCCTGCGACTGCTACCTGTTTCCATAAGGGAAAAGGGCATTGAAGGGAACACATTTTCAATTTGTAGAAGAAGTGAAGGCAATGACACCTAATGACCGGCAACACAGCTTCGAACAATGGAAAACTCATATGAAGCGATGTATGGATAGGGTAGGGAAGTATGTTAAAGGGGAGACTTAAAGGTATTTGTATAATGTTTTCAATAAAGTTAATTTTTAAGACTAGTCCGGTTATTTAATTGTTACACCACGTACATATTGTGACAAAGCAGATACAACTGAGTTTTCCCTATAGTTACAGCGGTGCCGGGATTTATCAGCCTGTGTACTACAAGTTGTTAAATAGACATTTGGGGTCATTTTTTTGTATTCCTAAGTATGTTAAAATTGCAATGCGGCACAGTTATAATAATGCGTTTAGAGAAGTATTTTCAATACGTAGAGATGATTTATGCAGCTCAACTTAGCTAGTATTATGATTTTATAACTACACCGAATGCAAAATGTAATATATTAAATTAAAAATAATGAATATATTGCTACTGATGTTTCTTTAAATTCAAAATCTAAATTAAATTTTCACTACCACAACATTTCACTTTGCGAGTCCATTTCGGGTCCCTAATCTACACGATTAATGCACGAGGCAAAAAAATGCAATTATTCGGCTATTCTAAAGCAACTTTAGAATGTCTGATAGCTCAATATGCAGATATTTGATAAAAGACACCGTATACGCTTTATGATTAAGGCTATTATTTACACAGGTATGATGAGACGATAGCAGTTAATTGTTGCACAATACTTGAATTCAAAATTTAAGAATTTCTCATATTGTGGATCTAGGTTATTCAATAAATTCTGTAATGTTCTGCAACATGATTGAGTGTAATTGTAATTCCTTTTCTAAACATTTTAAAAAATATTTGACTCATGTTTAAGGAACATAAATCTTTCTGATTTTTAGGGATAATTGTAGCAATCTTAGGAATACATTATTTTGCAATTATTGTATGGTATTCGGTTTAATTGAATGCGTTTACAATGTGAATAATTTTTCATTCAAAGCTTAACATTTTTTAAAACTGCTTAATCTACGTGTTATTTCATTGAACTCGAAAGTAAAACTCGTTATAATTCAAAATTAATTTTTTTACAAATTTTCTATTTGAAAGTTACATTATGGTGATGATGACGAAACGACTTTTAAAATCAGTAATGTTTGATTTACTTAATCTCAATGCTCTCTGTTTGTTTTGATAATTTTCGATGTATAGTATATTCAAAGCTAAATAAAGGTATTTGGTGAATTTGTTTTCGTTTCATATGGTATAAATATTTACTACATTTCACCCTTTATGAAGCTTAAATATGATGTAATTTTTTTTTTACTTTAAAATTAATTTTTCCAATCTACATTGTTGTACCAGATATGCAAATGAATTTTTAACTTCTTGAATTTCGATAACCATTGTACTACTATACATACTGTATTGTACTGTATGATATGTGGCTCCCATTTTTAGTTATTATTTTTATTTCCATTTTTAGTTATTATTTTTATTTCCATTTTTAGCTTTTGTTTGATTATAATATGAATATCTCAGTAAGTTTATGTCTTACCTTCATAAGAATAGCATTTGTTTTTTACTAGTTTAAGTTCAATCTTAAAATTAAGTTTTTTCAATTTTGCTATAGTTTGTAATTTATTATTAGCTTATATACAAGTTTATTTAGTAATTCTTTTAAACATTATATATTTTGAGATAGCATTCCTATAACACGGTAGAAAAAGTAGTAGAAAATGTTGATGTTGTGTCGAGGGAAGCTGTATTATATGAGACCCAGAGCCAGTACAAAAGTGGCGGGGGTTATGTTCCGAAACTTATTAAAAACAAAATTAATTTTTCAATTCTATACAAGCAACTTCATTGTTATTAAAAACATAAATATATGTATAACACAAAATGAACAGAAACAAAAACTAGTATTTTCATTTAATACTATTTTAATTTAATAAATTTATTCCTCGACATTGCTCAATACAATCAAACTAGAACGTTTCTTCTGTTGAACGATATCACATTCACTTTCAGAATCATTTTCTTTTCCTAGATTTTTTTGTACCTTCAAACCTTTTTAAAATAGCTGCAATTTTTATTTCGCTACTTTTTACAAGGTCATTGTAGATTTCACGGTAAGGATATAGACTGCTCCCTTTTCAATTTTCGGCATCTTTTGACGGAACGATCGGCATTCTAGGAAAAAAGTTCAAGAATTTTAGCTAAGCTTAGGCCTTCTTGTAATTGTTTAGTGCTAAAATAATTAACTTCACAATCTTCGTTAGTGCTATTGACCTCAGAATTGATTTGGTTTGCAGCTATGGATGTCACCTCCATCAAATACACCTCATCAATTTTTTCATCCACTCTAATACATTTAGAACGTTCTTAATATCCATATCCACAAAACTTTCGCCTCCGAACGATCTAGTAAGTTCTAACATGTCACCATTTTTATTTTCTGACGACTGAAACACATTTTCTACTTCAACTGAAGATTGCCATATCTTCTTCCAACCTACATTTAATGTTGATGTTTTTAGTATTTCCGGAGACAAATATATGATGTTGATGCAGTGCTTAACTGAGAATTGCTTCCAAGCTTCCCTTCTATTAATTAGTTTCGAATCGGTTACGTCAAAAATCCACTCTAATGTTCATTTTTAGTAATAAGATTTAAAGGTATAAATAATGCTTATAGATCAAATGGTTGGAGCACCGAAGTAGTGTTAGTTGGTACGAACACTATTTTGACGCTGGGGTAACTCAAATCTGGTGGAGGACATTAATCGTTATCTTACAGTAACAGTTCCTTGAAGTTCAAATTTTTCTGCTTAAAATATTGTTCAACGTTTGGAACAAAACAATCTTTCAATAAATTCTCAGTTATTAAGAGTCACTTTAAATGCATTTCCACCTTGGATTTTCTTTCCAATATATTGGTAAGATGTTTTTATTTACACCTTTGGTGCACGGGATTTAAAGATCTGTAAACCAGCAAGAGTTTTGTCTTAAGGTTTGCCGACGGATTACTGAACAAAAGTAGTGTTTTACCATCTTTAGACACCTTAAATCCGGGTTCAGGATTTTTCTTTTTTTCGATATAAAGGTTCGCTGGGCAATTTTTTACACCAAAGCCCAGTTTCACCGGCACTGAGAACTTGATGTTTTGTGTATCCTTGATCTTCTATAATGTTTTGAATTTTTTCTGGAAACGTCCAGGTGTAGCTTCATGATCAACCGTCGAATATTCTCCTTGAATTCTTATATTATGAATTGCAAAACGCTTCTTGAATTTTTCGAATCAACCTTTATTTGCCATAAAATCTAGGTTAACAGAAGATTGTCCATGTTGCTTAAGTTGTTTGTAAATTTAAAGTGCTTTTTGCTTAATGATATTACCATTCAATGAAAATCCCTTTTGACTGCTATCATCATTCCAAATACTGAGCTCCTTTGCCATTTTTTTTTAATTATTAATGCCCGAGTGAAAGAGACAGGAATTAATATTGCTCTGGAGTTTCTGAAAAGACTATTAACTAAAGTTTTTTTTACCACAGTTAAGGAAAGAAATTTAAAACATACTATACATAAATATTGGGATGAAAACGCGTCAAATATTTGTTTTTATAAATCAGTAGCTAATTTTTCTTCCATACTGAATGACAGGTTAATTATTTCTTAAATTGGTATTAGTAAGAAAAATGCGTTTTGGAGATATTTGTTTACCTTAATAGTATATTTAATAAAAAATAGTTGCACAGAAAATTGGAAGAGTTTTAATTTCAAAGTAAAAATATTCATCGCTTAAAATTTTTTTAAAAAAAAGAATGGAAAACGCATTAAAATAATTTCGATCTTTGAAATATTTTTAATGTTCCTTTTATAGCACAATGTTATACTCTAAATTTAGATGTTCAAATTCTTCTGAAATCTTAAAACCTCTCATATAATTTGAACATCAATCGATCAATCGCTTATAAAAGTTTTTATTCACTTAGAGTAAATAAAATGACAGAACAAAAGCCTTGCTTAAATAAGAACGTTAAAAGAAATTGAAGACTTACAACATGAAATCTTCGTTTCTGAAGTTTTGGACTTAAGATAAGCCTTTTAGAAAGGATTTGAGCACATTCAAACAGTAAATATTCGAATTTCGAATGAAGATTTAAGCATGTTTGTTTTAAATTTCTAAGCGAAAAAATATTTGGATAGAATACATTGAAAGTTATGTTCTTCATTCGTGGTAAATTCAAATTAAGATTCTGATCAGAGATGTATATTTTTGTTGATACTCAAGATGTATATGATATCGCCAATCACACTCAATATATTTTTTGAAACAGTGCTAAGCTATTTGTTTTTAAATTTAAATTAAAGTTTTTAAGAAAAAACCCATTTAAATAACTTAGTTGAAGAGTCTAAAATAAGAGTTGCAATACACTAGCATTCATAGTGGCGACCCATGTATGTGCTTGATGATATATATGCATGTTTGTTCACCAGTTCGAATATGATGGATGTTAAATAGAGTTCGAATATGATGGATGT
>BMAW01055655.1:266909-278383 GCA_019974015.1 Nephila pilipes
GATGGATGTTAAATAGAGTTCGAATATGATGGATGTTAAATAGAGTTAAATATTTTGAAGTTTTCTCTCAAAGCTCAAGTTTCACACACAACACATTTGACCGTAGCTCACATTTAGGTGATCCGTATTCAATAGCCCACGTATATTTTCAAAAAATGTTGTTAATTCATAAAAAAAGAGAGCTTTATCTATTTTCATGAAGAAAAAAAATATATAAATGTCTTGGCAGAAAATTTAATAGGAAACTTTAAAAATGATTTTTTATGTATTTAATATAAAATACAAGATTATATTTATACCAAAAATTATAAGAATAGGAAGAATTAAAAATTATGTATTTTAAATCCAAGCACCTTCTATTTAAATTTTATTTATTCGTAAAATAAATGCGCTAAATCTAAAAATTAGCAAAACTTTATATTAATACATGCATCGATAATATTGTTTATTTTAACTGAGAGGAAATGAAATATTTTTTTCATTATCTCCATTATGCACTTAATCTTGAGGTTTCAAACGTTTTGCTCAACTTTTCATCAAAAAGTATTTTAAAAGTAAAATTAAAGCCTGTGTAGTTACAAAATCTAAGATTTTTATTTTATTTTGGTTTTATTTTATAAATAATTATTTCTTCGTTAAAACTAATTATAAATTATATAAATGACGCTTTCTTTTATTGTTATTTTATTTTCTTCTTTATTTCCAATATTTTCATCTTTGATACATTTGCTTGTTATTTAACACTTGTCGATATTTGAGAAATGTTTTATATAAATTTCAAAAAAGGAATTACTACTTCAAAGTTTACTTTGCTTGAATGATGTACGAGGTGTTTCTATTCAATAAAGAGACTGAAGCTGTAAAATATTTTATTTTGATATCATACATATTTACTTCTTATCTTCTCAATATATATTCATACCCCTTCTCTCACTACAACGCTCCATGCGAATCTTTCATTGTTCCAAACAGTGCTGGAAGTCTTCTGTCAGCTCCTTCAGTAAACTTGTCGCTTTCGCTTTACAGTTTCAACGGACCTTGTTCCTTTCAATGCGGGCTTCCTCTTGGGAAACTGATAGAAGTCTCATGGCACTAGATCTGGAAAATAAGGTAGATGGTCTAACAATGGGATCTTGCTTGGCTAGAAACCTCTTGACAGACAACGTGGAACATTGTCTTGGGGAAAAATTTCCCGTACGGATTCTTAGTCATTTTTTAACCTCTGCAATCTCATGAATACTTAACCGACTGTCAGATCGAACCAGAGTACGGATTTTTTCGATATTGCCATCCGTATTTTACTTGGAAGTGGGACCCGTGCGTGAATCGTTTTCAACGTCTTCTCTGCCATTTTGAAAACTGTTAAGCCTCTCGAAAACACCTGCATGCGATAAACATTCATTGCCATACATTTTTTATCAATAAATCATAAGTATCAGTACTGGTGTTTCCAAGTTTCATATGAAATTTCACAACTAGTTGCTCTATTGTTACACTTATTATTTTTCCAGTGAAACAAGAAATAACTCTAATGCGAATGAAGGCTACAGGTGTACAGGTTAATTTACAGAAACGAGAGGCACTTCATTAGAAAGAGAAAGTTTCACGCTAAACAGATGTCGATCGCTGGCTTATGCGTAGTCCTTCTGTAGTACAGTCTTTCTCGTTGTTTAATAGCAACATCTCGTAAATATTGGGCCTTAAAGATTTCCAGAAATCACGTATAAAAATTAAATTACTAGACAGTAGCAAATAATATCTTTTTGATTACAAAACAAACAAATAACTGCCTATTTATCCCTTTAAA
Source organism: Nephila pilipes (assembly GCA_019974015.1). Taxonomy (NCBI): domain Eukaryota; kingdom Metazoa; phylum Arthropoda; class Arachnida; order Araneae; family Nephilidae; genus Nephila; species Nephila pilipes. The sequence goes on from BMAW01055655.1 coordinate 268,717, forward strand.
TATCAGATTTTAATCTTTAAACATCTGCTCTTCCTTTAACCTATGGTTTTAGGTAACTGACCCAGTGGAAACGACAAAAGAATCATCTGCTGAAAATTTAACAGCTTTTAACACCAGTCACTATAATCAAACCATATTCTTAAGAAAAATTATTAAAATGTATTAAAATTGTGTACAAATTGAACTAACGAATTGTTTTATTTAAAAGCGATTCTCCTTGAGAGACTTAAGAAATAAAGAATGACAAAGAATCTCCATCATTTTTCAAAACTCTTTCTATCTTATTTTAACATCTTTTGAGATGAAAACAACTTTAAGTAATTCAGAGTGACATTCTATTAAGTAAGTCGGGATTTATGATTTCAGATAAAAAACATAATTTCATAATACATAAATATTTTTGTTGTATTAACATATCGGAAAACCCATAACACCATAATCCTTAAGTATCTTGTTCACTGATTTTTAAATTCTTCTGTACAGATTCTACGTAAAAAGATTATGTATTAATGTTAAATAAATACGAGTTTATTCTTTTATAAATTATTAATGTTTTAAATAAGATTATGCAGTGTTTACATAAGCTATATTTTATCAGTTGGTTTATTTTATAGTTTAAGTAGATTAACGAGCTGGGGTAATTCTAGATTTCGTAACTTAGAGCCACAATTGCTGAATCATTTCTGTAAGATATTTCTGTTTTATTTACGCAGTCAGGCAGTGTAAATAAAACTACAGTAACAGTGTAAATCAATCTGTCATAATATAAAATAACTATTTTGTATTATGATAATTTGATTATGTTTCCTTAAAAAATCCTATTTTGTATTACTGAACAATTAATTTAATTAAAAGACTTCATTATTAATTATACAGTACTAAAATTATATATATATTCTAAAAATTCGAATTTAACAGGAAGAAATTCCTGTTTGAAATGAAAATACTTCATTATTTAAAACATCTATCTCTTAAGACATTGGTACATAATTTACCTTTTATGTAATTTTTAATTCCGTAACTTTAATGTTCTAAATGAAATGTTATTTAGAATAAATAAATGTTTCAACTTGAAAATGTTGAGAATTTACTGCTTTTTTAAATTTAAAACTGTATAGTATTAATATTGCATAATCTCGATTATATTCTTTTCAAAATTATATTTGTTTTTAATAGGAGCGTCTAATGTTTACGTGAACTACAATTAATTATTATTTGGGTTATTACATGTTATACTTTGGGTTTTTACTGTCGGATCTCGTAACTTTGAGCCATAATTGTTGAATCATTTTAGTAGGAAATTGTTTAAGTTACTTACTGTGTCTTCACTGTTCTATATTATGATAGATTAAATACCTTTCTTAGAAAAGTCATATTTAGAATTACTGAATATTTAATTCGATAGAAAAATCCCTTACTAATCATATCGAACTGAGGCAGTGGTTTTTACATAACAAAAATATTCCAAAAGCAAATAAGTAAAAATATTCCAAAAATTCTAATTCAAAATTAAATAGTATAATGCATGAAAATACTGTAGTAACAGGTCAATTGAAAAGTCCCCGGCCTGACACATAGATGGTGCTACTAGAATTAAATCCATATGTTTTTTAGTTAGCCCTAACCCTCAAAAGATGCGTGTATAAATTTGACAGCTGTCGGATCATTAGTTTCTGAATTATAGCATTTTGAGTGAAGCAACTTTTTTTATTGTGAAAAAAATGGATAAAAAGAAATTTCGCGTGTTGATAAAATATTGCTTTTTGAAGGGAAAAAATACAGTTGAAGCAAAAACTTGGCTTGATGCCGAGTTTCCGGACACTTCCCCAGGAAAATCAACCATCAAGGATTGGTATGCTAAGTTTAGACGTGGTGAAATGAGCACCGAAGACGGTGAACGCAGTGGACGCCCAAAAGAGATTGTTACCGACGAAAACATTAAAAAAATCCACAAAATGATTTTGAAAGACCGTAAATTGAAATTGAATGAAATAGCAGACACTCTAAAGATATCAATTGAACGTGTACATCCTATCATTCACGAATATTTGGGTATGAGAAAGCTCTGTGCAAAGTGGGTGCCGCACGAGCTCACTTTTGACCAAAAACAACGACGAGTTGATGATTCGGAGCAGTGTTTGAAGAGGATCAAGCGTAATAAACCCGAGTTTTTGCGTCGATATGTGACAATGGATGAAACATGGCTCCATCATTTCACTCCGAAGTCCAATCGACAGTCATCCGAGTGGACTGCACACGATGAACCCGCTCCAAAGCGTGGGAAGACGCAACAGTCGGCTGGCAAGGTTATGGCGTCATTATTTTGGGATGCGCATGGAATAATTTTCATTGACTACCTTGAAAAAGGAAGGACCATCAACAGCGACTATTACATAGCGTTATTGGACCGTTTGAAGGACGAAATCGCCGAAAAACGGCCGCATTTGAAGAAAAAGAAAGTGCTGCTTCATCAAGACAATGCCCCGTGTCACAAGTCAGTGAAAACGATGGCAAAAATCCATGAATTGGGCTTCGAATTGCTTCCTCATCCACCGTATTCTCCAGATCTGGCCCCCAGTGACTATTTCCTGTTCTCAGATCTCAAAAGAAAGCTCGCTGGGAAGAAATTTTCGTCGAATGAAGAGGTGATCGCCGAAACTGATGCCTATTTTGAAGCAAAGGACAAATCGTACTACAAAAATGGTATCGAAAAGTTGGAGGGTCGCTATAATCAGTGTATCACCCTTGAAGGGAATTATGTTGAATAAAAAAAAACTAATTTTGCCAAAAAAATGTGTTTTACTATGGTAGACCGGGACTTTTCAATTGACCTGTTATATACAGTTGCATTGGCATTTTAAATTTTTGATAATGTTTTATCCTTTAATAGGGGGGATAAAATTTTTAGAATGTCTTGATTTTCTGTTTTGCTAAGTCATGACATTTTTTGAGTTTTCATTGCGGCTCTAAATAATAGCTGATAGATTATTGGAGAACTCTTGATTAAATTGATCGTCCTTTGTCAGAGGTTCAAGGTTACAAACGACGTCACCAACAGTTTAAAGTGACGTTAATTTGTATTGTTTGTTTATTGAAGGTTTTTTGGCTGCCTATTTCTTCTCAACACAAGGTTCGCTAACCATAGTCAATCTATTGGAGCCACTGTCAGATGAGGAAGCCGAAACTTGAGCTAGCTTCCCGCCTCCACGGCACGCCAAAAAAGTGACTAATTCAAGCAAAAACAAATTAAGTAATTATACAGATGCTATAATAACATCGTTCCGTTTTTAGTTTTCGTGTTGAAAGATCATTTCTTAGACTTGTTGTTCAGAGTCTAAATTTTTCAAAACATGAATTTTATATGAATAAAAATTTATATCGTAATAAAATGAAATTTAAATAAAAATACTAATCATTATTTCTTTTTCTATGTTATTTTATTTTCATGCAGAAATTATATTCTTTAATACTTCTGTCAATTTTTTTTTTTTTTTTTTAATTTTTGTTTTTATTTGTTCTTTGATTACTTTTATAATCGAAGATCGTGTTACACGTGCCGATTCATTTGATGTAAAGGTAATGATATCCTTCCATTGATGATGTAACTTTAACTATTTTTTTTTTATCTCTGAACTTAGTTTTAAAGAATTAATATGAGGAATTAAAGACACTTTGACATCTTGCCTTCTAATACTTCTTCAAATCTTAAAGTGAAGTATCCGCGTAGAGTTTGATTGATTTCTTGTGGATTATTTGGTATTATTACTCTGACAACAAAAGAAGAGAATTTTTACTTGTGAAACCCCTTTTATGTATACTTGTTTGTTTTATTTTACTTATGGGTATTCTTATAAATTTTTGCATTATTTATAATGATAAAGAAATTTGAATAAGGACCTCTCTACTGCTTTCTAGTAAGGCGATACAAATGATTTTGCAGTTTATACCCAGGACCATACTATTAAGATTTCTTATCAGCTTTATTAAGGCGGCTGCAGTAGCTGAAAGGTTATGATCCGAACTCCAGTCCGGCTGTGATCGATTCGAATCGTGTGTGATCGAGTCCTTAATTTCACTTAAGACTCGTCGTTGAATGGGGTTGAGAGACATTAAATTTGTCGGAACTCGCACACTCACAAAATCTTTATATTACATCATCTGAAAGTTAGGTGAGTTAGGTTTTACAAGGTTTTATTCAACTTGCTACGTTCGTATGTACGTATGTCTTCCCAGTTCAGAAATTGTACTTGAATTTTGGCCCACTTTCTATCATCCTATTAAGCTGAAATTTTGCATTCAGTTATAATTCCAATGACACTACAATATTACGATATGCTCAAGCAGTAACAGATTTAGGAGAGCATGGGTCTTTCACTTTTTTCTCGACTTTTAACCTGCTTCCTATTATCTGATCGAGCTCATATTTTGATACATGTATAATTCTGTGATGACAATGCAACACTATAGTAACTCAAGCAGTTATGGACTTCGGAAGGGGACTCCTGGGTGCCTCACTTAACAACGTCCAAATAAACTGAAATTTTGCACACACTTACAGCTCGCGTAATTTCCGTTTTATCTTAAATTTCCAAACTGTGAAAATAATTAAATAAATACTAATAAAAACATTTTTAAATCAAATTTTTATTTAAATAATGATTAAAAGGCATATTTTTTTTTTAAATGCAAAATAAAAAATAATTTATAAAAGCTTGAGATGTTAATACTTCTTTGGATCTCATATATTAGTAATTATGGTGCTCAATTTATCGGTATCTTAATTAAACGCAACATTTTATAAATTATATATTACTTTTGCATTTAAAAATACTTTCATACCTTTTAGTCCACCTATAAATAGTTAAAAAAAAGTTTTTAAAAAATTATGAATTTCATCTTTGTCAATTCACAGAGGCTCAGAATTATGAAGCTCAACCTTAATAGCATTTCTTAGTGGGTTGTTAATATACAAATAATTAATCAATTAACTAGTATTGAAATTAAGCATGGAAATCAATTGATAACAAATTATTCATAATTATTACAATAGATCTTCACAATTTTCATGTAATATTGAAATACAATATCTAAAACTGCTCTTTAATAATAATATTAGTACCGTGATATTTTCGATTTACTAATGAATAAAGGAAGAGAATGATGAATAGAATTATCTAAATAGTATAGTTAAGTTTCTCGTAACTTGTAATTTGAAAGAATTTTATTGTTTTAATCATATTATAATGTCACTGTAACTGAATAATAACATTCTAAGAAGTATTAATTACTGAACAGTGATTTTATCTGATACAGAGACAGATATTAAAATTTTTTTGACATACTTCTGTATACATCCTCTTCAGTCACTTTTGTTAATTAAAATTATTCTAGAACAGCCCTGTTTTTAATTAAAATTGTAATGTTTAATTGAACAAGAAAATTCTTCTAGATTTAACTATGTGTGTTTTCAATATTTAAAACTATATATATATTTCAGATACGATTCCGTTTTAATGAAGGAAAAATAATATTTGCGCAATGTATGCAAATTATGAATTAATTGATTTGAAAGCTTGTAAGGATAAAATTTAATTTTCAGTATAAAAGCCTTAATATATCTTTTTCTAGAATTAATTAATGTGTATGACCTATTGAGTAATATTATAATGTAATATTTAAAATGTAACCATATCTTATGTGGCTTCTCCGAAATAATAGACAGAATTGAATAGAGATAAATGTAAAAGAGTGAAAATCTGTGGTCATTGTAAAATGTTTAATAGAAGATGAAGACATATAAGATATTTTAAGGGATATCATCTCCATTTATATTTTAATTATGTGAGAAGAATAGTAGATACAATTTAAATCAAAATAGTGAGGGGGTAGAGACTGATTTTATTCTTTTTAAAATATTCTACTAGTCTATAATTACTTTCAGTCATAAATTCATATTTTCTTAAACTGGTGTGAAATTACTAAAAAAGTCATTTTGTGGATCTCATTTTGTGGCAAGAAAACAACTTTTATATCTCAAAATGAAAAAGTTTAAGAATCCTACACACATAGACATACAAAATTTCAAACTTATATATATATATATATATATATATAAATATAAACTCTGTAATAAACTGTTACTTTACACTTTTCAAGTTAAGAAAAGTTTTAAGCTATCGGTGGAACATAAAAAAAAAAGCACTGTATAAAGAGAAAGAAATAGATTCAGTATTAGGTACTCAGTTGAAATATCCAACTCTAAAGAAATAACAACGTAGACTCTGTAATACTGACTTAAGAACACCGAAATAAATCATTGTTTTCATTGGATACCGAAAAGGAATTCTATTTTGGGCATAACTGAAGTATTAAAAGCATATACAGAAGAAAATCTTAAGCTTAGTAATCGCGAGGAAACGTGCAGCTTATCTAAAAGATAAAGTTCTGAAACAAAAGTAATATTTTATAAACGCTCTGCTTTCTAAGTATTCTGATAGGCTCTCTTGAGATTCATTTAATGACGAGCATAATACATCAGAATGTTTTATTACTGCTACGTGCTGTCTAGCCAGCATAATGCTAAACAGTAATGATATACACAGCTTGCAATTTTAAATATTGTACTTACATGTTTAAGCAAAGTGGGAATAATACATTGAAGGAACGTTGAAATAACTGTTTATAGATAGTCAAACATGCATCAAAAAATGTAGGACATTGTGGAATTACCAAGCAATAACTATATTCTTTACAATATTGACGACATTTTATCGAATTTATTAAGATCTATTATTTAAAAATCATTTTTGATTAATGTATTCTACATTGTTCTAACTTATATTTAGAGAAGGAAAACTATTTGAATTTCTGTATGTTTTACCGTATGTTTTGAATAACCGTTCATTAAATAGTTCCAAATATTACTTTACAAATTTAATAAAATTACAAAATATTAGTAATGTAACCCATGCACACGAATTAAATCATTGATTCAGCAAAAAAGTCTTTTTATTTATGATTCATGTCATCATAAATGCTAATTTTAAAGTACTTTATAAACAAGTTTATATATAAAAATAAATATAACTATATATATTTTAATTTTAACTCTCGTTTACAAATTATGTAAGATTAAAGAAATAGTTGAAAAATAATTTTTAAAATTTCCTGTTTTATAAAAACTATTCATACCTAAATATACTTTCAATTACTGAAAATGTATAAGATATTTGTTCCATCTGTAAATATAAGTGTTATTCTGTATATGACTTTAAACATAGAGCAAGAATATAGCTATTTATAATCAAGCTAAAAACAAGACCCTGAATTTACAGTATATATTTCGCTGTAACCAAAATCACAGTTTTTAAAATATTTAATAATGCAACATTTTTACTATCATTAAATTAATGCAATAGAATAGGACATCTTACAAAGTATTTAACTACAGTTATTTTATGCCAAAATTATAACAAGCACTAACACTAAAATTATAATAAAGCCATATCTCTTTCTCAATATATGAAGTTCCCGTTTGTAATTGGTCTACGGGTATTTAAGTGTATTTGAACGAAATAAAAAAGATTGATAAGCTTCTCCTTTATTTACATCAATGCCCTCAAAATTAGATTTTATATTAAAATACAGGTACAATTTCTTGATAAAAACCAATAAAAAATGTAAATTTAAACTAAGTCAAATTTCTTCGGCCTTATATTTAAGCAGGATTGCTTTGAGTTAAATAAAAAAATTCAGTGGGCATGAAATTTTAAAATAGATTAGCAAATGTATTGTTTCATACGACAAATAGCACAATAGTTACTATATTTATATTTAAATAGGAAATCAATACAAAAATGTCTCAGAAATTAAATTCTTGGGGAAGTTTTCTTTTGAAATTCAGCTACGTATTAACATATATTTAAGCATTAAGTCGCAATAAAATTTTTGTATTGCTATATAATAACATGAAATTAAAATAAAATTATATATCAAGATCTAATTCATTTTAAATTTTATAATGTATGATTCACATTAAGTAAAAATCCAACGTTTCCCGCAAAGTTGAAATAGTCTTAGATAAAGTTTTTCATTCTCGAAGAATTAGGAACAATTATTTTAACGGATTAAACTAATGCTAAATAATAGCAAAGGTAAAACTAAAAAAAATGCGCAGCCTGTTATTCAAAATAAATAACGGAACAATGTAAAACACACATTTAATGAAATGAAGAGCTGTTTTTTTTCCAATACATTTGAATTCTACCATAAAATTATTTCTATGTTAAACTCGTTTCTTATAAACAAAGTTTTGCTAAACGCTTCAGAGAAAGAATAGTGCATTCATTATTTATAATGAAAATTGCTCTACATTTATCCGTAAATATATAATTCTATCGTTTTATAAATGTCATCATTATGCTGAATTCGCTAAATATGAACAATTGCATATCATCTTTAAAAGACAGCAAACAAGAGAGAGTTTCCTTTTTAAAATATCTAATCGCTCTCACTTTAGCACTGTTCATCAATTTTTAAATACGATAAAGCTCTATTGTCTTCGCATCTGCCAGGGGAAAACTTTTGTCTAACGTAGTTCGCAGGTGTTAAAACAAACGCAAGAACGTTTAAGATAATCTTCCTCTTGGTTGAAAGTGGGACCCACCCTTCGACCTTATGTTTAGTTTCAGGGATACGGTTAGAAATAGCGGTCTCTTGAGCATTGTTGGATCTGGGTTTGTTCTGTTCGTTTTATTCTACTTCATGCATTAATGCTATAGGCGTTCCTTGTTTCTACATATATGTAACGATGGATAACTTTAGAGTTTCGTAGTCTTTTCAGTTATTTAAATGGGAAAAAAATTGAAGAAAGCAATAACGGATTGCTTTTTCTTATATTTATTAAAGAATAATCTGAGGTAAATAACTTGAACCAATGTAAATACTTTATTTTGTTGTTAAGACAAACATATTCACCTTTTATACAAATTTTCTGAATTTTAACATTTATTTTTGAGTATAAATGTTTATACTATTTCATCGCAAAATTTATAAATTATATATATATATATATATATATATATATATATATATATATATATATATATATATATATATATATATATATACATATCAATATCTCTCAAATAAACTTAATCAACTAAAGTTTTTAAATAAATTTTGGTTTAATACTACGATATTGGAAGAAAAGAAACTCTATATTTACGAGAAATATATTTAAGAAAGTTCGATCAATAGTGTAGATATACGTTATTTTGAATTATACAGTGAAGTTATTGGAGACAAGCTTAACTTCTATAAAAACATTGAGTATTATAAAGATAATCTAATGCATATATGGGTTACTTTCGGCCTACTTTTTCAAAAAGAAAAGGTTTTATTAGTTGTGTAGCCTGAAAAGTTTCGTGTTGCGTGTATTATTCATTCGAGTAAAAACGAACAGCTGCATATTTATTCAACTCTTGCTCTGGGATTACAGCTAGATTAAGTTGGAACTTCTCTATTGGCAATCAAAATTGATTCAAATGTTTGAATATCATTATAAATATTTACATTTCACTTGTCTTTTGGCATCTATAAAAAGTAAGTGATTTTGTCAGCGCAATTTTAATGCAATTTCCTAAAATTAACTGAATAAAGAATCTTC
>BMAW01055655.1:287806-340126 GCA_019974015.1 Nephila pilipes
AATACACACACACACACACACACACACACACACACACACACACACACACATATATATATATATACATGCACAGGATATTTCGAAACTCACGGGCAAAAATTTAAGGGGTGATAGAAAACATCTAAGCAAGTAATTTTCACTATGCAATGTATAGGCGATGAGCAATCGGTGAACTTCTAGACGGCACTGTAATGGAAAAAACATAAAGGCCGAGTTTTCTTACACATTTTCATTTCTACTGTGGATTTCAGGATGCATAGCTTTTCCTGATTACTGTACGTCACTATGCCTCCTAAAATCCACGGCAGAAATGATATATAATGAAAAGAAGGATTATGTATAAGATATTATGACAACGAGTCCTGTGTCAAGGGGTTGTTTAGAAACGTTTGTTGATTAAGGCTTTTTGTGTGTTAAGCATAAGCATTTTATTAAGGCAATTCCCACATACATGGAAAACACAAGTGTTGTAACAGCATATTCACGTCAAATACCACACATTCCACGCCATTTTCTTTGATGCTTCTCTTAATCATTCTCTTCCGGTTAACAGTATTTAACCACACGAGTATCACCTGTCTGTTTTCAACAGCATTGTGCTCACGTCCACACAGTTTCAGTCTTTTTACTGAACTAATATTCCTTCACATATACTTTAACTTTAGATTACTTTAACAACCCTTAATTAATTTTAATAAATTATTATTACAAGTCATATTATTTAATATTATATGAGTACGTGCACAAGCTATTCACTTTATATTGATAGATTAGCAATATACTTATAGGTAAGTTTTCATTATGCTTTAATAATATTTAAAAGTTAAGTTTCTTATTAGTTTCCTTATTTATTATTATTATTATGGTTGTTATAAAGTAATAACATGAACATTTGTTTATATATATATATATATATATATATATAAACACATATTTTATGAAAATGTTTTTGTGCTATTTATAGTTTGATTTAGAAGATATTTTTAAAAATTCAATGATCTTGTGATTGAAAACTGATGATCTTATTAGTGTTCTAAAAGAGATTTATTAGCAATTTAAAATTAGCAAGCTTATTCCGTATGAAAAATTTAATTACTTTATTAGTTTTAGAAGATAATGACATAAATTTTTAATAATAAAATATATAAGCAGATTAAATTTATTCTTCAAGTTAGGCCTGCAAATAGTTGTTTCAATAATATTTACTTACATATTTTATGAATTTAAATACTTGTATATAAATATTATAGTTTTAATACATGTTTAGATACATTAAAATATTATATCCCTCAAAATATTAATAATAAAGATGTAATACCTTTTAAAATACTTTTATCAAAGTATTTCAAATTATTGTAAACTAACTATATTATTAATGATTCGGAATTCTTAGAATTAAAAGAAATAGAAAACAACAAAATTTATAGTAACATATACGATAAGAGAGATAAATTTAGATTTAATATTAGTAAGATATTGTTATGGACTAGTTCATTAACTTTTAGTATTTTCTGAAAAATTAATAATTATGTATTACGTAACCTTAGACTTGTGAATAACATGCATAGTACTTACAAAAACCTTGATACTTTTCGCAAGCTTTGTTATTAAACTTTTCATTTAAGAATGATCTGTAAACTTATTATCATTGAATACTAAGAATAATGTAAAATATAAGAATTGTAAAATAAAGAAAACATTATACATTTAATACTTATTGATGATAATTTTATTTTTATTACATTAAAAATACCAGCTTCTAAGCCTCTCCTATATTTTATTTTGCTATTGATTTTATTTATCATTTGTAAGCTTTTCAAACATCTGGGTAAACTACATTTTCACACAAAGTTATTTTTGATTTCTTGAAATTTTTAGGTATTACATTATTGCACAGTTGACTTTACGTTTAGTTAGTGAAAAACACTCCATTGCAGTATTAGTGCAACCATGTTTGAAATTATATTCTTCTGCGAATTTTGTCTTTCAAATAATATTATTATTTACTTTTTTAAAAAAAAAAAAAAAAAAACTAAAACTAAATCTTCATAAAAAATTTAATTAATGTACAAAATGTAAAAGTACAATAGAAAATACTCTAAATTTCTAATAATAATTTTATCGGTAACATAACCATACTACACTGGTGTAAGAAATTAAGAGAATTTCCATATTTAATCTACGATCTCCAGAACTACTGGACATATTTGAATAAAATTTGGTGGAAACATAGGTTGATATAATACAAACAAAATAAACAACGGGTCCTTGGCTCTCTCCATATCGTATTTTAATATGGAGAGAGCAAGGGACCCTCTACCTACCCTCCAATGTCCGCGAAATCGACAATTGTGGCGGTGTAATGGTCTGGGCTGGCATCATGTTGGATGGCCGCACACCTCTCCACGTCTTTGACAGAGGCTCTGTAACTGGTGTGAGGTATAGGGATGAGGTCTTGGAGCTCTATGTTCGCCTGTTCCGGGGTGCAGTGGTCCCCGAGTTCATCTTAATGGACGATAATGCGAGGCCACATAGAGCTCTTCTGGTCGACGAATTTCTCGAGAGGGAGGATATTCGCCGGATGGATTGGCCAGCCAGGTCTCCAGACCGCTATTCTATAGAGCATGTCTGGGACGCCTTGGGGGAGGGCAATTGCAACTCGCAACCCCCCTCCGAGAACTATCGTTGGAACTGAAAACAGCGTTGGTGAATGAGGGGGATCAATCCACAGGTACTGATAAACTGCCTTATTTCCAGTGTGACATTAAGCTGCAAGGCGTGTATAACTGTAAGAGGGGACCATATTATTAATCCATTCTTTTTTATTTATTAACCCATTTCTTTTATGTATTCTGCAACCGCTGTTTCAGACCTCCAGACTCTCATGAGTGTTACGCACAAACATGTATGTCTATTATAACTGTTGAATGTTTATTTTGTTTGTATTATATCAGCCTATGTTCACACGAAATTTTATTAAAATCTGTCTAGTAGTTCTGGAGATCTTAGATGAAATATGAAAATTCTCTTAATTTCTTACACCAGAGTATAAACCGAAGAAAGTGACATTATACAGTAAATTCAGGTATTAGTAATCAACACAATTACATTAAAAGCGTTTAATACTGAGTAATTTTTATAAAGCATCATACGTTTAGTTGAGCCAGAAAAATTCCATGTATTACTATGTCTTTGATTTATTATCCATTTACTTTATGGTCCACATAACTAAATTTAAAGATTGACACAACTACATTGATGCTCATATGTGAATAGTCTCGTATGTGAGAGAGTTGTACATTAAATAATTTTGTGTAAGATTATTTCAAATATTACCAGGTTTATTTGAAGATTAATGGAAAATAAAGTTAATATGTAGAGAAGGAAACCGATGAGTGAAATTTTTAATTTTTTCTCTCACTGTATGAACAAAACTTTCGACTAAAAGTAAAAAAGGTGTGCTATTGTATCTCAAGAATAATGGAGCAACCCATTTACTGCAAGAATAGGTTCTTCTACCTTATCCTGAATATCTCTGAAATACCTCTGGGCTTTGAACCTTTTAAAAATTGCTTCTTGAATTTTATAAATAAAATGCAAAGGGGAAAAGGACAAATTTCTTATTTTTTCACTCTCACATGTACCTTAGTGTGAATGATTCTGAACTATCGCCCACAACGACAACACATAAGAACTTTTCTGATAGAAACTCTTTGTACTTTTGAACTCTTCACTACATGTAAGGAATTCTGTTCTATAGATAGGTGAGCAGCAGTTTCTTTATAACTTTGGAAAAAGTGGAATTGAGTTCTCTGACGACAGATTCAATTCTTTTCTGACTAAATTTTCACTGAACTCTCGACGACTGGAATCGTTTTGAGTCTGTTCCTGACCACTTTACAGGGCACTTGCAGTTCACAAATATTTATTTTTATGGATAGCTTTCCTCAACGGTGTTATATCCCGGACAACTGCCGCTTTTCACCCAATTCCATTTTGATGTTGTATTCCTCGGGGAATTTTTTGCCCCGTTTGGCACCACAAAGCCTGATCTCACCAGAGTTTTGTAGCTAGAGGGAAGGAAACTCAATCACTGATTTTATTTATTTATTTTTGTTCTGTTGTGGAACACAAGTAACTTTTAATTACTTCTCTCTTTAAAAAATGTGTTTTTATTCTTTTATATTCAAAATGTGGCTATTATTAAAAAAAAGAAACGCATATAAAATACTCAAATAAAATACGCAAAAAAGAGTTTTTTAAAAATCAAAACTTCTATGTGGCAAATTAGTAAAACAAGAAATAAAAGGAAAAATTAGTTTTTTCTATGACCAGTAAGAAATTAAATAAAAACATATTGAAACTGACAGGTTATCATAATCATAAATAAAAAAAAATTAACACGTCTGAATTCAGCTGAAAATTTTTGACTAAAATCTAAAATGTTGTGCACGATCATGAATTAGATAATTTGGCAGTTGGGTTGCCTAAACTTCAATTTTAGTTCACTTCAGTTTTCTTAATTACTTTTTACTGCTCAGTTTTATTTTTACACTTTTGTCAGGTTAAAGTTTTGGTTCATTTAAAGAATTATTTTCTACTTTTTTCCCTACTCTTACAATCTACTAAATTTTTTTATTTGTAGTTTTACAATTGAACACTGTTTTGTCATCCAAACTGAACATGTGAGGAAAATGTCAAGGTCTGTTCCCATGGGGAAGTGGGTGAAAAAAGGATGAAATATTTCTGCCAAACTGTTACACACACTGATATACAGTGCAAGGTAAGTTTTGGAAAGAAAGATGCCTTAAAGAAAAGATGAACTACTGATATTCTCAAACAAGAAAATTTGGTTATATATAAGGATAACTTTTTTTTCCTCTTTAAATAAATCAAATATATGATGCGGATTATCGAAAATTATACGTAAAGGCAACAAATAAATTCATGCGTATAAAGCTAAAATTATCTCATTCATTCCACCTAATTAGAACTAACAGATTCCTTCCTAAATGAATGCAAGTAAATATGCATTAGTGTAATTACAACTTAATACATAAATTTAGTTAGACGGTTTAATTATAGTCGAAAGTTAATGATAAATACATAGCTCGTTATCGTCAATATTACAATAAGTGTTGAGTGCTTAACTTTAGTAAAGTTTAATTTAATCACATTACATAAATTTGGAAATAAAATCTTTTTGGATAAATGACGGTGATTTTCATTAATCATGGGTTTATAAGAAAAATCGTAATTTAATTTCTTGAATTCCACAGTTTGAATTTGAATATAAAGTTTACAAAAATTTACTGTAAATATTACAAGAATATTAAATGAAAAATTACGTGAAAATTTGTTTTATTTCTTGGTTCGTTTTTAATAGAGCTAGTATACCAATATTATACACACATACATATGTGTATATATATATATTTATATGTGTGTGTGTGTATGTATGTATATGTATAATACCAATAACAATTATAATCAGAAATTATTGTACAGATAACTGTTCGCTTAGTTTTATGAATAAAGCCTTTTATAATATTAATTTTAATAATCTTTTAAAGAGATATGTGAATGTTCATCCAATCAAAAATATTAAAATTAAATAGTTTTCGATTATAATATAAATGGGTAGATTTATTTTTAATTATAATAATATTAAAGACATGTGGATTAATTTAAAACGTAATTGTTTAGAATATAAATAATTTCTCTAATGAAGATCCACAATATGTACTTACGGGTGATTTAAACATTATCAAAAGATACAGGTCATAGACTACTGATTTCTAATAGTAAAAAAATTACAATACAAAATGTTGATAATGATATTGATAAATTTATTAATAATTTAACAATGAAATATTGATTTCTCTTGAATCTTTTCATGAATGTAAGTATAATATTAATAAAGATATTTACATTATAAATTCAAAAAACTAGTGACAGTAGAAAAATTTATGAAATAAAAATACAATACGAAACTTCAAAAAAAAAAAAAAAAACCTAAGGATATGTTGATAAATATCCAAGTAAATATGCAATTTTATTTGCAATTCTTACTACGATAAAATTAATAAAATTTTGGAGAAAATAATGCTTTTAAGGAAAATGTTATCAGTGGATTTAAAGTAAAATTGGCTTTCAAATTAATAACATTATAGATCCACATATTTTTCAAATTCCAAAATTTCATAAAAAAAGTAATTAAATTTAGCACTGTTACTAATGGTTTGAATATTTATATTATAAATCCCAGTAAAGCATTGTAAACAACTTGTAAAAGAAACTATGAATAATCTAAATAAAACAGTAATCACATTATAATTTGTTTAGATATAATTAAGCAGACCAATTTTGTTTCAATGAAAAGAGGACGAAAAAATTAAAAAAAAAAAAAAAATTACAGCGTAAATAAATCAAATATGTCATTAATTCAAACATAAATACTCTAATTATGCTTACATCCCTTTTATTTATTTAACTAAACAAGTATTTTTTTCCCATTGAATGACTATTTTATTTTTCAATATATCATTTTCTAACAATATGTTGGAAATTTCGGAGCAAGAAATATCCTTCATATTGAATTTCGTGGTAAGTGCTGCAGCTAGAGTATCAACATTCAATCTTCATTTCTCACTTGTTCTAAAATCATTACCAATGGAAAAAAATCTTTCAACTGCTGCATTAGTAACCAGGGCAGCACAATGTAAATTCAACAAGAATAACTAAATTTTCATATGGAATGTGTTTATTTTTGAAAGGGTTAAATATTTTTACCAATCTTTTATCAATTTCAGTATGCTGATTTTTCCATTGTTCTATTTTATCAGAATTTAAGTATATATTCAGTCTTTTAATTTCTTCGAATCATTCTTCGAAATATTGGAAACATGTTTGGTAAAAATTTTGCATTTATTTGGTGTACTTTTCCGCTATATCCGGATTTGATTCCAATTGACAATTGAAGAAGTTTGACAATTTTCTTTTTATTATTACAGGAATACATTTTCCTTCAAATCGTGATTTATTTTGAAGGTCAAAATCGTTCAAAATAAGACTAACTTCTGTAGATGAAATATGTTCACCTTCAATCTTTTGAATCGATTTGTGGAAAATAGATGCCTGATTATGTACAAAGTACATTAATATCTCCGATAATTCATAATTGAAAAAAAATTAAGAATTTTTTGACATTTGTCTAAATTTTAAAATAAAAATGAATGGAGAGGATTAAATAATTGTAAAACGAGCTCTATAGAAGGTGTTAGAGCGAGCCATCTAACTTTTGAATATCCTAAGAGTTTTTCGAATTGAACATTTCCGTAACAGTTCAATAACGCAGGTATTAATGTAATGTATTCAATTAATATCGAAACAATTTCTTCATTTGGCCATATCTTTGAAACTGGACACCAATAAAGAAAATTCACCAGTGTACAAAAGTTAAGCATATTTCGTAAAATAAAAAAAAAAAAAAAAAAGAGAGTGAAAAAAACAAGTGAATAAATATTGGTTAATTGACTCGAACTATTCAGTGGAAAATCTTCTGTCAGGGGATACTTTATTTTTATGCTTAACGTTTCAGTCGACATCTTCATACGCAAAACATTTGCACTTGCGGAACGTATAAACTGGCTCAAACGTTAAAAGTAGTCAGAGTTTTCGTGTTATTTATGTATAAAGCAAAATAGTTAGCAATTAAACAGAACGAGTAACGGTCTAAAGGTAACAACTGGATTTGATTGCAAAAGGGTGAATCGTTGGAATGTTCGAATCCAGATAATTTCAAACCAAAGTGCCTTGAAATCTGAATGCGCCTCAGTGGGTGTTCTCAGTACTCTGGTAGGTATTTCAAAATGCAAGAGATGTTGCCCGATGACCACTTCCACGTCGCCCAAGATTCACAACCGTTCCCCAAGACGGATATCAGGTAATAATTACGTAACATCTTAGAGGCAATTGTGTTTGAGAATGGGCATAGCGCTTACAAACGATACATCAGTACGAATTTCCTGACAAACTATTTTCTGGACCCTCAACATGGTGGTCTCTATACCAGACGACGAGAAGTTTGCCTTCCCCTCACATTTACACATAAACATGCTCGTTTAAACGGGAGTTTGGAATATCAGTACTAGAGTTTGGGACAATTTGGTCAATGTGATGTTGTGAGTGATGAATCTCACTTTATTTTGAACACTAATTTTTTTTTATCAGCTAACGATATGGAGAGAACTTGGAACTCCTTTTCATACGAGAAACATCAAGGAAAGACATCGTTTTGCATCGTGGGTGTCCTGGTGTGAGTAGATATCATGCTGGACGGTCGAATAGATTTCCATATCTTTGAGACAGAATCTCTATGATAAAAAAGAAGGTAAAGAGATAAAGTTCTTAAACCTAATATGTTCGCCTATCTGCTAAGAGGTTTAAAGATGAAGCTATTGAGCTTTATGATCGCCTGTTTTGAGGTACTGTCGGTCCTGACTTATATTTGTGCCTTATCACCGTGCGAGCCTGATAGGCAACTTCCTTGAAACGGAAAATATTCAACATATGTCACGACCTGCTAACTTGCCTGAAATGAATCTTAGCGAGCCTGTGTTGGATATACTGGGGAGACAATTTGAGGTCCTTCCATACCCACTAAGCTTCGTTCTATAACTTAAAAAAGAGCATTTCCTGACATTTGGAACTCTTTAAGCCCACAACTTCTCCACAATGTCATAACAGGTATTGGAAATCGTTGCTCAGCCTACCTAGCTGTCAGAGGTGACAACACAACTTTTTAAACGGCTACATCTTTTTTTTTTTATCTCAGTTGTTTTTTCCTGAAGTCTTATTCCTCTTAGGCCACTTTTCTTCCAAACTATTTCATTGGATAATAAAAGAGATTATTTTCGTTCTTTCACATTGATTTCTTATTTTATAATCATTTTATACTCGCATATCATATTTCTCTCCATTTTTTTTCCGAATTAAATATCATTCATTATTCACATAGTTACGAACTATGCTTAGCTTTTAGTCACCAATGTATTATAGTGTCTATTGTATGTCTATCGTATGCTTAGCATGTTTCCTTTCAAGAGGTATAATACATGCTTAAGGTACAGTTATACGCCTTCTCAAGTGCTCTAATTAATTTAATTTTCAAAAACTCATTTAATTGTTACTTTATTTAACGAACAACTATGGCATAATAACTTTCTAATTGTTAAAGTTTAAGTACACTTGAAGCGTCAAAAGATATTGTTATACTCGAGAATATGTAATTTACTATAGTAGACTCATTGTAAAGCGAACACTCCCGCTGGAAGCGGATCACAGTATTTTAGTTTCTGTGGCAGACTTCTGAAGAGGAGGACATATTGAAACTTTGAGATAAGTTTATAATACAATGAATGTAAATCATCAATATATAGTAAATGTTACTAAATATTGAAATCAGATTAAAGGAATTTAACCCTTATATAAATTAGTATAAGTATTTCGAAGAATAGTTATATTTATTTACATTTTATGAAACATATATATATATTAATAGATTCAGAGAATAAACTATGTGATGTAAGACATGTGTTTTGATTAAAGCTTGACCTTTTTAAAGTAAATTTTTAAAACTATAATTTTCATGACGTCGATGCAATCAGAATACATAATCCGTCATATTTTGATATTCATTATTTGTTTTAGATTTATATTTCTGTTTTGCAGTTATTTCAATAATTAAAAATCGAAATGCATTGTGTTTAAATCCTGAATTTATTTGATAAAAACGAATAAGTAGTTATTAAATTTATTTAAAATGTTTATAAATTCGAATTTAGAAACATAATAAGAAACTTTAGATGTTTATTTTCAAAATCTATCTGAAGAAGTGAATCTTTCAGCTTCATTTTATTATTGTATTTAGTTTACATTTTATTTATTCATCATTACTTTTAATACAAATTCGAAAAGCTTTGAAGAAGGATATATTCTTAAAAAATTACTGAAAATATAAATAAGTAATTTCATTTTGAGAATTAGTAGCAAGACAAATTCTATTTTTTTTATTGAAATTATAAGATCCTTTCAAGATAAAGACGAGTTAAGATTTGAGTGAAACCAAAGTATATTAAATGTTTGCAAAAAAGCAAAAACTGTATTTAGAAATACCGTTACTCCCAAGAAATTTTTCTCTCAGGTTTACATGCATACTTTATTGACATTTCAATAAAGATTAAAGCTTTTGACTTTGAGTTTTTAACTTATCTCACTATTCGTAGGGCACTGATTTTAATTTTACGAAAACAAATTGTAAATGTTATATTGGCGTAAAAATATTATTTGGCTTGCTTTACGACTTAATGTTTATTTATCATTTACAAAGAAGTTAAAAAGTTAAAATTGAGCAGTGTGTTTGAAGATTTATTGAGTTTTTTGTAGGACATAGCTTTGGCTTTTTCCCGTTTCTTCATTGCCTTCATTTATAATGAATTCAATACCAAAATTATTTCTAGAGAATTTTTTTTTCAGTATTATAAATGTTTTAAATGAATGCACAACATATTATCGCTTATAATAATCCAGTGTAGATGAGTGGGTTAAAGATTCTCAAGGAATACAATTTTACTATAATAAATAGATTAGAATCGTCTTATAATCGAGATTTATGTTATCCTTTCGTATTATTATTAAGTATGTTAAACATTTATATTATTTTGTAACTAAATATATTTATTATAAGTGTAATTACGTCGCAATGAAGAAATTCAAGCTGCCATATAACATATTGCATAAAAAGATTAGCCATAATAAAGTACAATGTGATCCTGATTCACTTCCCTGTAGCAGAGCTGATGCACAGTAAATTTGTTGGCGTTCTAAGTCTTCCCTTTGGCGTGGTGTGGAAGTTTGGAAAAGAAAATGACAGTTCAGGTGTCGTCCTCATTACTTGACTGAAGTTCAAAATTACGATGTCCATCACTAATAGATCTAGTCACAAGTTGCTCTCAACTAGTAATAACGGTATTCGGATTCATTCCTTTGTTCCACGACCAAATTTGAATTTTTATTCCAATTCAGGTTTTATTACTTGCTTCTTAACTGGTCACGGTCACTTCGTTTGTTGATTAAATCGTTTTAATTTGAAAAATACAAATTTGTGTTCCTGTGGCTCTGTTGGAGATGTTGACTTCTACGTTTTCTCTTGTCCTTTTACCAAAAGTTTTCATTTAACCTCTCCTATTAGTGAAGCGAAATCTATTTGGCTTAAGTCCGTGAGAAAATCTTAATTTGCATTTCAAGCTAAAATCCTGTATTCTTACAGCTCGTATAATTACGCAACAAGTTTCATAATTGTTTCAATATTTGATTACAACTTTAAATATTTCAATTTTCCTTATAGTGCACTTATAATTGTATACCTTATACCTTACATATATATATTTGCCTAATATTTCATTTTTAGTTCGTGAGTTTGTGGATGCCTTTTATATTGTGCCATTGAATCAAATATTCGTTGCGTGTTATTTGTCTTATTTATGCTAGAAAAAATCCTACTGCTATTTGTTTATTTCTACCATGTACATTTCCTACTCTGTAAATACATTGTCAGCTTTTATTTACTTTTGAATTTTGAAATTATATAATATTCTATGTTTTTTTTTTTTTGTGAATAAATGCTGAGAGCAGGGGTGATTGTCTCCCAGGAAGCCGGTTTGTAGCTCTAAACCCCCTTGGGTGAACTAAGTCCCCTTGGTGATTCTCTCAATAGCCCTCGTGTTTCTTCTCAGTTGAACGTTAAGAAGAAATCAATAAATCGTGATTCACTTGTTGTGCAAAGGTATTTCCATGTAATTTTCTGAAAAAGTACATACGTTTACTGATTTTTTAAGAAACTATAACTTTAAGAACATAAAATAACGTAGATATTCAACTCAAAATATTGTTGATAAGCCGAATGACGCATATGTAAACTAGAATAAAAAAAATTGTTCTTTTGTTTATTTATTTTTAATTCGTGATCAAAACTAAACTATTCAAAGAATAAATATTAACTTTAATAAAAAAAACTTTGAGTTACTATGTCTGTTTGTTGTATGATAATTGAGAATTCTTTATTCTAACTGCTGCAAGAATGAAAAAAAAAATGTTTAGTTTGAAATTTAATTACATTCGTTAACTTCCCGCTCCGAGAAGTGTATCTGGCATTTAAAATTTCCCTATCTTGTCTAATTTTAGAAACACAAAACTATTAATTATTTAGAATATCAACCGCTGAATTTTAACAAATATAGAGATAGCTATTTGGTTGGAGCTTATCTGGTCTTATCTTTTACAAATCATTTATATTTTTAACAATTTGTTATCAAATTGCATTATCTCTGACTACCACGTGAAAAAGAATCTCATTTTATCTTACTGGTTTTGAATTACATTAATTTTTCACACGAGTTTTGCCTTGTACAGAAATCAAATGAACATAAAATTATTAATGTACATTGTGAAAATCATTATCCATTAACTGCGTAAGCCCCTTAGAATGGTGATAGTGTTTATGTTGGCTTATAATGAAATAAATAATGGAATATTTTAATCAGATTAAGGTAATAAGGCTTTTAGTCAAGCGCTTCTTTAACGGAAGTTTTTGTTTCCTGAGAATCGTAGTTATTCTGAAAGAACTAGAGAAGAATCTGTTCTTATCATTAGAACAAAACTTAATTATTATTTCTCACACACACATCTCTATCTATTTTTTTAGCCAGTTATCATTAAATGTTTTTTAATTTTTCGGATTTCATAAGAAAATTGCATAGGCCATATGATCTTCGAAATATAGGATATTCAAATATCATTTTTATGGTGATATACACTCAAACCTGTTTTTAAGTACTCCCTTTTCGTGCATTTTTGTGCGATTTATGTGCGTTCTTTTTTTATTCGATATATAAAAATTCCATTAAAGCGTATAACATGATTAAAAATCAATAAAAAATAATTTAGAAATAAAGTAATGGATAGTTCACCAGATATTACATTATCATATAACACAAAATATTTTGATATTGCATCACTAGTTTTAATACATTATAGCTTGGACTTTATCGCGTTTTCCTCTTCAACAAACACTTTGGGGATTTTAAATGAATTTTCTTGCAATCGATACCAATTCTGAAAGAGACTCGAAATCCCAGAATGAATTTCGATCTTGTATATCTGGATACTGTGACATATACAAGCGGCTAATCAAACAACCACCGTCGTAAAAACTGATCACTGACTACAACGTATCACCAAAAACATCAACTCTGAATGAGTGCGAGCTAGTATCTTCAAGTGACGAAAGTGATTTTGAATTAAGTATCAATGAGAAAATTGGCGTTCTTTACTACCAGGAATAACTTTTATATGTACATTTTAATATTTTTGCATATGTCATATTTAATGTATAAGCAAATAAAACATTTAAAAATGTTCCCGTACTTAAATTAATATTTTTTCCGACACTGGAAAATCCTTCTTAGTGATACCGTGAATTTTTCAGTTATGGTTTCTCTATGAAACTTTTTATACAATCCCTATTTCCAAAATAAAAATTTTTTTTTGTTTAAATATGTTGTAAACAATATATTTATATCTATATACTTGTGAAGTTTCAAAATACTTCTTATGGTTTTTTTTTCTTGCGGTCCCTATCCCTCACACAAAAACCGGTTTGAGTATAATTTAAAAGAATACTAATTCTAATATACCAGATATGATCACATGATATCACCAATGAAAGCCAAAATAGGTTTGACTAAAAATAAGTAATGCAATTTACAATAGCCAATATATCACTTTGATCAAAGGGTTTAAAATAAATCTTTTTACGGCGTTCTATGTATAATATAATTCATTTGTTTAGTCTTTGTTATTAGCACATAATAACAACAACTGATGCAAAAGTTAATTCTTTTCTCCCAATTTAATTCGTATAAATATTGCTGAAATAATATATCCTTAGTTGATAAGTGAAAAGTTTATAATTTATTATGAACAGAAATTCTCTGATATTATATTTATCTGTAAATCAGTCATATAACGGAAAACTTAATGAAAGCAATAATATTATGTAATGTGAAAGCTTATGAACCTGTCTGAGGTATATTTTAAGATTATTTCTATATCCCTAGTAAAAAAAGGAATGCAAAGCTTAATGTTTCCCAAAATCAAGTTTTAGAATTTTCCATTACATTTAAATTAATCAGAATAAACATCTCGGCCTTTTTCTTTAAGTGCATAGAGAAATTGTTTTTAATGTGATTTCAAATATTATGATGGTTGTGTTTCAACTTTGAAATAAGTCATATTTGAATTTAATACAAATTGGTTAGTTGTTAACTTCGCACTTAGAAACAGTATGAGGATTTTAACAAAATTGCATCGTAATTTTGAACTATGGACAGGTGACGAGAATGATACTAGAGTTGGCACCCCACTCTCCTAAATTCTAAGCAAGGACACCTAATGTTAGGAATTTGAACCCGAACATATTAAATATGCATCAGCCTTACTACACTACGGGTTTTTAGAAACACAAAGACTCGAACACATGAATCAAATGAAACAACTCCGGTCATAAATTCGCAATCGAGATCACTCGGTTACCCCTATCACCTGGCTATAACATAATGCCTATTTCTACAAACGAAATTTCTATAAATAAATAGTATTATCTGCAGAATACAGCGAAGTGTAACGTTTCTTGCAAAGAACTGATGGATTATATTGCAAAGGTCTGTTTCCTCTGCTACAACACCTCGTGTTTTTAAAGTACTCTCATCTGATTGGATGATGTGAACATAATAATATGACTCAAACATTTTTTAAAAAAAGATTAATTGAGTTGAATTCCTATCTCACTCCAAAAATATACTGGGTTGAAAAACTGGGAATGTATTATTGTTATTATTTCAATTACATATTACAATATTCAATAATATATCGCATCTGTAACCACTAGTCTACCGTAGACACGGGGTAGCCTAGTGGTCATGGTCTTGAACTCGCGGTCGGCGTTGTTTCTACACTAATTCGATCCCGAATGCCACAAACACTTTCCCCCACCCGTGTAGCGGGACTAAGAGACGTTAACTCTGATCTAGGTCGCAAGTCCTCCCGAGGCGTGGTGTGGATATTTATTGAGGGAAGTGCCAGTTCAAAAATCATCCTCGTCACTAGACTGAGTTGAAAAGTACGAGATCAATCGCCAAAATCCCTCGCGTTGCTTCTAAGTGTGACGTTAATAAACAATCAATCTAAAGCCTATTCCGGCCAATCGCTAAATATCTGGTAGACTTTCTTAGTCTACTTTTTTTTTTTAGGAAAAAACTTAAGACAGCTTTTTATGGCTTTCTAAGCAGTTAAAATGCATAATTTTATATATTGCATCATTATCTAGTTTCTTCTCATTCGAACTTGCACATTTTCTATCATGAATTATTCCAGAATCAGGTATAATGCGTTTTTACGTTACTTATAGTATGTTTTATTAACTGTTCACACAGCTAACCTGTAAACTATATCTAAATTTTTCTATATTTTTTTGAATTTGGTTTCGATTATGAAATTTACCGGCAGTAACTGTCTTTAGGTTTTACCTCTATGATTGTCTTTCTGTAATTTAGAATTTAATTTAAACTAGAAAGAATGATCAAAGAATACCTTTCCCTCAGTTTCGTGTCTATGTAATAAAAACTGCGTTAAATACTCTTGTTTGTTTCGTGATGGGTACAGAAGTGAAAAGACATTTGATTTTTTTTTTATATTTTGTCCTACAGCTATTACTTTATAGGTGATGAATTACACTTGAGTAGGGAGATCAATCTTTTAAAAAGAATGTCCGATGTCTGTAAAAAATACACTCAAAAAGAATGATTGGTGTTTATAGGTAATCATTCTTCCATTTACAAACAAGGAAGATTGCCATACACTAGAGAGAGTGACTATTTCAAAATAAATAGTGTCAAACTTTTAATTTTTTTCGCCAACAGAAATGAATAGAATAATGTGTGTGTGTGTGCGCGTGTGGTAAGAAAATTATATATAGATATGTAAAAAGAAGTGGATCGCATACTGGGAACGAGAATCTAAAACTAAACTTTATTTGAATAGAACTATGTGAACAGTTTTTTTCTCTTTCTACCTTGCTTTTTAAATATCTTTGCTTTAATAGATGTGGTTGATGGTGTGAAATTAGCTTCAAGTATTTGTTATACAGACTGAAATTATTTATTAAATGTAGAAGACATTTTAAATAAGATTATAATTCGTTTATTAAATAATACAGCAAAATACTTATTAAATAATATAGCAAGATACTGTTTAAATAATATAACAAAATACTTTTATACAAGATATTTAATGATTCATATCGTGATGAATCTTCATTTTTGTCCTCCTAATTTCTGAAAAACAAACGCCTTTTTAGTTTAGATCCTAAGAATTGTGCTGTATGTTTTGACATCTTCTATTAAGTTTGTTTTAGATGTTCTGTTATTCAACTAAAGTTTGTGGAATGTTTATAACTGAATACCAGTTTTGGATATATTATGATCAATCTGTTCATTTTAATTAAACAAAAAATTCTCCGAATTAATCTTTTAAAGCATTTTACTCTATAATTTTTAGATAATTCTCTCTAATTTGATAGAGAACGATTTTAAATTTTTATACTCTTCCCTTAAGAAATTTAGGTTACCGATTAGATTATGCTGAAAGACTCTGCTAAATTGTCACTTCAAAGTCATATATTAGAATAGAAGTTAACATTTTTACCAAATTCTTAGTGGAAAAAATCACACATCTGTCACAATTGTTTGGTTGTTGTAACTTAGTGGTCATGGTCTTAAGTTCAGGGTCGACTTTACTTCAGTCGAATGGGAGTTCGAGTTCTGATCCCACTAAAGATCCATTCTGTAGCAGTGTTGATGCACATTATTATTGTCGAGGAACCCATTTCTCACGTTTGCATGGTATAAATTTGGAGATGGGGTTTCCAACTTGGATGTCGTCTTCTTCATTTAACCTTGGATTACGATTATGAGGTCCGTCGTCAGTTTTCTTAGTGTTGCTTCTAAGCGCAATGTTAATAAGAAATTATTAATCAGTCAATCCATTCACAACAGTTAATTTTGAAAGTTATGAAAGTATTTAAGATTTTCGCTCACATATATTCGTCCAATTATGTTTTTCTGATGCATACGAAGAGCGGGAATTAAATAACGGAACTGGAGTGGAAAATATGTTTTATTCAATATTTATTACAAATAGCTTTCTATCTCCATCAGCATTTTCTTCTTTACCTATATTCTACTGCCTTCATGTTTTCCATTGTCCAAAGCAGAGATGCAGTTCATCAAGTGTAACCCTTTTCAGTAAGTTTTGTCTTGACTTCTTCTGTAAACTGAAAACGTGTTTCTTTTAATGCCTTTTCTCTTTCGGAAACAAGCAGAAATTGTATGGAGCAATATCTGACGAATCATGCACAGTAATGCATTTTTCTTCTAAGCACTGTTTGCACATTGCGTGGACACGTTGCTCATTTATAAGGTGTTTGGCGCACATCCTTTTCAAATCTTCATGTAAACATTTCTTATTCACTATCTAGTAATGGTTGAGATATCTGTCATCATCGGAATAACGCAAACGTTGTTTTTTCCGCACAAATTAATTAATTTTCTGAACTTTTTCACATCATTTATTGATGACACAGGTCAACCGGAGCGTTCTTCATCTATAACCTGCTCCTAATCATCAAAGATTCGTTTGTAATAATAAAAAAAACTCTAATGTGTGCCAAACACTTCCTTAAAAGTTTAGTTGGAGGTATTATGAATTTCAGATTAAAATCCACAGCTCAACTGATGCAAACACAATTATATAGAAAGACGGAGTAATGCACTATCTGCATCATATAAGCATCAAGGTTCCCTACATTCCCTCCCCAACTGCTACCAAGAAGCCTTCAGTTCCATTGTTCAATTGTCATATTTTGTGTATTTCCCATTGGTATATTAATAGCATATTTTAAATTGTGAGATTTTTGTAATGATAATGTGATGTAAAAATTACATTTCTTTTCACCTGAAATACAAAAATATTAGCAAGCGTAAACAGTTAAATGGCACATGTTAAATAAGTTTCAGTCAATTCATCCCCAAAATGATATTTTTAAAGAGAGAAATTGTAGTAGTTAAGGAGCTTTACGTGATTATAGACATACTGCAATGTTAAATTCTTGATTGCTTTACATCTTACAAACCATACGGCCTATGCCACTGAGGTAAAATGTAGGACGAAATAAAATTAGCAACCAGGTCATAGAGTAATAGAAGAAATCATATAAAAATGAACAGTTCGAAATAATTAAGCACTCATACACAACATTAAAAATGGGAAGTGAAAAATATTTCAGTAATTAATTACAATTCGTGTGCTTTGTGCTTTGCCCTCAGGGGTTGATCCCTATGGTTATCGGGTATGGCAGAAAAGTCTTCCTGTAGCTCATGCATATCGTAAGAGGCGACTAAAATGAGTACCCAGCGTCTGGGGGTATAGCCGGGTAACCTGCCCCTAGGGATTATATCAAGGGATCTCAGGGACATGCCTTCTTCATTTAAATACGGGCATCGTGACCCCGAGGCCCCCTAGTAATCTTTTTCTTTCTCATGGGGTTTACTGTATTTGGTAAACACGGCTGACGCACCTCCGGGTTACCCTAGCGGTCCTTCTCTATTTTCGACCCTTCTTCTAGTCAACCAATTTTTATCTTTTTTTTTTTTTTTTTTTTTTTTTTTTTTCAATTTTTTCAAGTCCAGGCCACAGTTAAATCTTGTTTGGGGCAGCATAGCCACATCTGGCTCTTGCATGAATAACTTTTACATTCACTCACTCACATTCCTTCAGGGGTTACCTTCATCCGATAAGTACGTGAGTAACTCATCAGAGATACCCTTGTGATCTAATTCTTCCCCATGGAGTAAACTGTTTTTGGTTAACACAGAAGTCGGAGCCCCGGGAGACTCAAGTAATTTTTCGCTTTTAAGATTCCTCCTTGTCAACCAATTATTACCTCCCCCCCCCATGTTTTCAAACATTTAGTTCGCAATTACTCCTTATTTGACGCAACATAGCTATATCTGACTCTTGCGTCATTCAACTTCACCATCTATCACACTCATTACATTTATGTATACTGAGACAAAAATTTTGTTCAAAGAAGCAGTTGCGTTTTTCAACATAATTTTTTTTTGAAATTAAAACTCTTTATACTAGAGGGTAAGTAAAAATTCTAATTATTATTTAGAAATAACCAAGATATCTGGATAAAATTTATTATGCATATTATTGATCCTTACGTGCATAATGTTAAAATTACAGCTACTAATGTTGATACGCTTTGTTTCAGGATAAAATTGATTGAAGTAACCAAGAGTATCTTAAAGTTGTAATTGTTATTTTGGAAGTGTTGTAAAGTTAAATTATTATTTCTGAAAAAAATCATTACAAAAAACTACTTTTTTACTTATTATCTTTTAGACTTCTCTCTTATTATCTGTAGGAAATAACAATCTAGAATTATACACCACTAAAAAAGCGAGTTGGTTTGATGCACGGTCGAGTTCCCAACTCCTCCCGTTGACTTGGTGTGGAAGTTTGGAGTGGAAGATACCAGTCGTCCTCGTCACTTGACCGACATTCCGAGTTTCAAGATCCGTCACAAATGGCCCTCGCTTTGCTTTTGAATGTGACTTTAATAAATAATCACAATTACAATCTCGACTCATATATTTTTCCAAATGTTTCTTGATCTTTCGAAGGCCGACATTGCAGAATTCAACAGATTGAACGGTGACCTCATATTACGTCTTTCTTCAATCTACGACTTCCTGAAAATTAACAAATTTCTGGAACCACACAACTCAACATTAATTGCTGTAATTTACAGCATTATGCACATAAGAAACAATTAACATTCGGAATAAATTTTATCCGGATATCTCGGTTATATCTTAGTAATAATTAAAACTGTACTATACCCAATCGTAATATAGCATCTAATTTTGACATAGAGTTATTTCATTAATACATAGAGAGAAAATATTTTATTTAAATCTTTTCTCAAAATTATTATTTTAATAATATTTAAGATTAAATCAATTATATTAATGTTTAATGAAACTATTTATCTGTTTAGACATACAGCTATCTTAGTTTCTTAAAAGTACACAAAACACTTAAAGTGAAAAACACAAATTGGACAAAAACGTTTCTCCTCTCAAAGCATTATATTTACTTCACAGCACATTACACATAAAGAAAAAAATCTTCTGCCGGAAAGAGAAAATTTGTTATTGTTACGAAACACATGTGACTTTTGAAAACAAAAATGTCATCGAGAAGTTTTATTTTTTATTGAGACATTTACAGTTACTTTAAAAACAATTTGATGGATAAAAATATACTTAATGACATTAAGTAAATTTTTATCCATTAAATTGTTAGAAATGGCAGAAAAAAATTCGAGTCTAGAGATATATTGAGTAATAAGAGATAGTTTAAGGGATAATGTTTTATTAATTTCTTTTAAAAAAACAAATCCGATCATATTTTATTAAATAATTACGCACGCAAAACCACAAACGAGCTAAACTAAGCAATGTCGATAAATTATCTTAATCGCTATACGTTATAGGAATTCTTTTGTGTTATTATTAATAATTCGAAATAAAAACGAGAAACGCTCAAATATAATTAAATAATTAATTATACCGTGTAAAAACTTCTTACATTAAAAATATAGTTAAAAGAATACTTAAAAGTCACCATATAGAAAACATTTACTTTTTATGCATGAATGCCTAGACAAAAATAGGTAACTGTATTAAAAAATGTACGAGAGAAAAAAATACCACACAAAATAATTACTTTACTAATACAGACAAATTTGTAAAGGTCTTTGCTTAAGTGTTTGTGTAATATAAATTTTGCATTTGTTAGCTCAGTAATTGACTTTTTAAATGGCAGACTGTGAAAAAATCTTTTCAAACAGAGTTAACAAAAAGTATAAAGTAATTTACCGTCTGAATTAATAACTTGTTTAACTATAAAAATTACTCAAAACATGCTAATTTATATTCTTTGCATTTTTGTTCACATAAAAACTTCAATTACAAACTTCACAGGTTTCCAGACAATTGAACCAGATTAAATAAACTGCTGTTACAAAAGTACATAGATTAGCTTTATTGTTAATGAAATTTAAAATTTTCCCTTTTGACATAAAACTTATTCAAACTGTGGAAAAATAAAATAAGGCGTATTTATTTTTAAAAAAGTTGCTTAAAGTTTCATTATACAGACATAATGTTGTCCCATTACTTTGTAAGTATTTTTGGGCAAACATTTTTCTTTAACTTTTTTTTTTCCTGTTCTATAATTTTTATATAAGAATCTAACATATTTTTTCAAAAATATAAGCACGATTTGTTTTTTTTATATCCCCGAAAGGTTGCTAAATGAAATTTACTTTATAATAGATAATTTTATGATTAAAATATTGATTCAAAGAAAATCTATTTAAAATTCTCAATACATAATTATCACTAAAACTAGTAGCCAAGAGAGAGTAACCTCATAAAACTCGAAACAGAAACTTGATTCTGTTTAAAATTGCTTGGATATATTATTTTAAAATTCCAAGTATTACAGTCATGTAAAATAAGGAAATTTTTTTAAAAAATCAGGAATCCTGACATTATTCAACGAGCTTCATTTTGTTTACATTTATGTTTTTGAAAATGAATTAATTTCGTATTCAAAATGCTTCTTACGTCTCAAATTTGCAAAAGTATCAAAGTTTAAAAGTTGCATTTTTTATTTGTATAATAAAGAACTAGCATGCAGCACGTAGAATTTGATTATATCGATAATTTATTGAAAAATTTTACATTTCAAATAAAATTTAGAATTTTTTTTTTGAGAAAAAAATTTCATAAACTTCAAATTTTATATTTTAACCTCAATTGATGACTCGGTTAAAAACTTACCAAGTCCAAATTTCTTATAATTTAGAGAGAAAGTAGAAATGTTACAAAAATATTATTTGAAATATTTTAAATCACAAGGAGAAATTCGAAAGTGTATAAAAATGCTGCCAGAAAACCAAAAGTATGACTAAAAAGTTATAAATATAGGTTTATTCAAAATGAATCATCCAATTTCAAAATGCTTTATTTTCATAAATAAACGACACATAATGATAAGTAATACAGGAATGTAAAAAGAAAATATGGAAGTTTTTTCACAAGTGCTCGATATAACTTCCTTTAGTTACACGTATAATGTCAATTCGATACGTAAATTTTTGCCTAACGCGTTGTAAATTATTAGTGGTAATTGATTGTACAGCAGTAGAAATATGTTGTTTAAGATCACATACATAAGTAGGTAATGGTGGCTCATACACTTTATCTTTCAGAAGCAGAAGAAATAGCATGTGGCCAAATCAGAAATCAACTGTTTAACATCAAGTTATCTCATCCACTGAGACCGATTCTACTGCGTGGTAGCTTCTAAAATAACATTCTTGAAACAGCTTCACGAATAACACACGAAGGTCATCTATTTCCCACAATTTCAAATCTTCCTCATATTTTCCCTTTATATTCATGAATTGCTTATCATTCTTTGTCGTGTATTTTGGAAAATATGGAATTTCGAAATCTTATTATTAATTTTGAATATCTCGCGTATTTTTCAAAACAATCTGCGTGTAAACATATATTAAGGATCCTATATACTGAGTTTTTCATTAATATCTAATAAAAATTAAAATGTTTTGGCATTTTGTATTTTGAGTTTCCTTAACTTACAGAATTTGCTGTAAATAAACAATTTTTATAGCAGTCTTAAGTTTATCAAAAACTATTGCGGCTTAAAACTGAAAATCAAAATATTGCGGCTTTATTTGAAACAAAATTAATAAATATTTCTTTTACGCACTATGGAAAAAAAACTATGTCACGTTAGGTTGTTGAAAAAGAAGGTAATGGATTTTTATTCTGTATTTTTTGAGAGTTTTTTTTTTCTAACTGTAAATTTAGAGCAATATTGGGGATATTTTATGGATGTATTAAGAAACCGTATAAAATTATAATATCTTATAAATCTGATAGAACACTTATAAGCGTTCGACTTAGCATGTTACACATCTGCATCTTGTAATGATTAAAATAGTTATGGTATGAAAACCAGAGTGAGGAAAAGGAAATTTATTAATGAAACGATAAAAGAAATAAGAAGGCTGACCTTATAAAAGGCATTTAATAACATGCGTAAAATAGTATACTGTTATACTCAAAGAACGGAATGCCACTACAAAAGCTCTGACAAAGCAATCACATTAAGACCTGATTTTGTCGAATTAATATGGCTCTAAAGCTGCACAGGGAAGCAATGGTGACGTACAAAGTTCATTCGAAGTACGATTATAAAGGGACTTTCTCGTATATTTCCATTCAATTAACCTCTTGGGGGCTGTCTTATGACATTGTTTGATTTGAGAGCCTCTTCTTGTAAATGAATAATGACTCATTTAAATTAGATTAGAAATACTGAGGTGTAATGAGCAAGAATGATGTGATAATATTTATAAACTGTGAAGAACTTAATAGTCTGAAAGTTGTAAAAGAGAATGAGAGATTAGAATGTTAAATAATCATAGATAAATGGGTGCTTACGCTGATAAGAAGAAAGAGATTAGATGATCCAGTGCCAATATCAAGTAGTAACCTATGAACATACATGTAGTAGGATCCAACTTACAAACTAAGTACCGACTCGGATCCAGACTGGCTGTATCAGATAAGTAATAATTTATAATATTAACATTTGGGTTCGGATTCGTGTTCAGGGACCGTCTTCACAAATGTGATAATATAAATATTGAGTTTTAAATATTCTGAGATTCGATTCCCAATTAGTTTCCTTCTAGTTTGACGACTATTTAATTAGAGTCTGAACTTTATTGACTAATGATGCCACAATGAAAGGAGAGCAGTGAAAAGGGGCCGTTACATGGCCAAGTGACAAGAATGATACCCGAGATGTGGCATCAAACTCTAAATATTCCATGTGAAGAATTTGAAGTCTAACTAATCCACATAACCATATGTTTCGTGAGATCCTGTCTCTTTCTAGTGCACCAAATCTTCTCCAACATTATTGAGAAGTGGTAATATTAATTATTAAACACATTTGATAGTCACTGTATATTTTGTTGTCTAAATTTTGGTGTACAATTTCACTAAATACAGATAAATATAATTAACTGTATGTGAAAGTTATTTCATGAAAGAACATTTTAATGCAAAGCTTTTCTGTATTTTTTCTGTGAAAAACATTATTTTAATATATAATATATATATATATATATATATATATATATATATATATATATATATATATATATATATACATTTTACTATTTTCAATTTTTTCTGTCTGCGAGTATTTCGGTCACATTGTATTATTTCCTTTGAAAATAATATATATGCGTTTTGTTTCATATTTATATTTTATTAAAAATGTTTTGTAGCATGAAATTGTTTTGAACTGAACTTATTGTATGCCTTTTGTTAAATTAATATTTGTTCTGCTGCATTTTTATAATCACATCTCGATAAGAAATTTTTTGCCAAACTTGAACATTGTATTGAAAGAAACGAAAAATTCTGTTTATTATTTTTGTTTGCAAGATTTTATTGAAAGAACTTTCGGGATATTAAAATTTTGTTGATGATTCTACCAAATTATTCCACCGAAAAAGCATTTGTTTGAATGAAGCGTAAAAGAAGTAAATTGTCCTCGAAGTGGAATTTTCAGATGGTTCAATTTCTCATTATTTTTTGTTATCAAGCTGTTTTTTACCTTCTACGCTTAGCATTTTTAACTAAATAAATAACAGTTTGATTGCCTGGTTGTCTGATTTATAATAAATTAGAATTAGCTTAAGAAATAGTTTTCTTAAAAAAATTCGCTATTAAA
Source organism: Nephila pilipes (assembly GCA_019974015.1). Lineage (NCBI taxonomy): Eukaryota > Metazoa > Arthropoda > Arachnida > Araneae > Nephilidae > Nephila > Nephila pilipes. The sequence goes on from BMAW01055655.1 coordinate 312,899, forward strand.
ATTTGTGGTGAATCTTGCCTCGATGTATAGGAAGTCAACAACTTTTTGGCAGCTAAGACTTTTGATTGATTGATTGATTCATTTCATTAACGTAGCTCTAGAAGCAGCACGAGGGCTATTTGCGACAGACCTCGAAATTTTGTACCTCGGTCAAGCGACGAGGATGACTCCTGAGCTGGCATCCCCCTCTCTAACTTCCCCACCACACCAGGGGAGGAATTTAAGCCTACACAGATTTAACGTATATCAGCCCCGACTACACGCTGGTTATTTAACTGCATCAAAGCTTGAACCCTCGACTCGATGAAAACTGCCAGCCCCAAGTCCGCGACCATGATCATTAAGACTTTTGAGTGAATCTAGTTTCAGAAGTGTAAAAGATATTTTATTTTTAGTATTTACATTTTGACACTTTTCCGTCATATGCTATTTTTAATGAACACAACTGAACATGAATAGCTAAGTTTCAGTAATATTTGCTAATTTTTAATGAAAAATCATTTAAACATTAATGACGTTTTTCCTACTGTCTTAATCTGAAATTTGAATATATATTTATTACATAAAAATTAAATTTTCACTCATGGTGTTTCATATGATCTCATTCTATTATAATTAGAATGCCTTTTAATTCTTTGTTCGATTACCACAGCATTCGTTGGAAGCTGCCTCGAATGATATTGTTTCAACATCGATATTTCTATTGTTAATATTATTATTGGTAATTCACTTAATATATATCGATAACATTGCATAATACAAAAATTATAAAGATTTTTCTAGGAGGATATTATTGATATTGCAGTTGTAGTTCAACTATTGATTATTATATTGAATATCTAATTTTATTAGAGAATTTTCTGTGCTTTGAGTTAAAGGTATTGAAGTCCTAGATTGTGTAGTCAAAGAATTCGTGAATTCGATTGTGTATATTCCAAGAATATGCCCTCTCTTGCACTCATTTTGACAGAAGTTAATTTATCTCATTTTAGTCAAATCCAAATAAGTGTGTGTTTGGTATTGTTGTATTAACATAATAAATTAAAACACAAATGAATAACGGGCAATTATTCTATGCCATTGATATATACAGATATCAACGCAATGGTTGGTAATATAACTACTATTAATATCAATTGTATCAAGTCAAACAATACAATGGATTTTAAGTGCACACAATTGAAAAAATAATTACAATCACATATACGTAATCAAGATACAAATGCTTCTTAATAATTTATGTTTTATTTTAAAACTGGGAAGTTAGAAATTTTAACCTTTATACTATCCTTTTTCTTTGGGCCCGCGGTAGCCTAGTGGTCAAGGTCGTGGACTAGCGGCCGGCGGTTTTCGTTCAGTCGCGGGTTCGATCCTTGGCCGCCAAAGACCCGCCGTGTAGCCGGGGCTGATGCACGTTAAATCTGTTCGGGGCCCAAAGTCCTCCCGTTGGTGTGGTGTGGATGTTAGGAGAGGGGGGTGCCAGCTCAGGTGTCGTCCTCGTCACTTGACCGTGGTTCAAAATTACGAGGTCCGTTGCCAATAGTCCTCGTGTTGCTTCTAGTGCGACGTTAATATAAACTAAACTATCCTTTTTCTCAAACGAAAAAACAAAAGTACGGTAACTTTTATTGGTTGCATGCTCTGTTCTATGACAATTACTGACTTAATATTTTCACACTCTCTCATAATGTAATATATATTCAGGAATAACGTATTCGGAAATTTATTAAAACATTTGGTACACATAGTAACTTTTGCAATTTATTTCGAAATTCTGATTTTACAAATATTTAATAATAATTTATTATTTTCGTGTAATAATTAGTATTTTACATTCTCAACAAATATTCTCCGCGAAACAACATTTCTTCATAATCATAAAGATTTTAGTTCTAATATTTATTTTATAAATGGAAATTACGTTTCATTTGTGTTTATCCTGCCAACAGGGTACAATTAGACCATCTAAATTACATTCAATGCATTACTATGTAAGGTGTCACAAAAATGTTACATTATTAAACTTTGTATAATAGTATTTAATTTCAAAATGCATATGTTCGGAAAGGAAATTGTATAACCCGTAAAAGAAGCGTAAAATATCATATTGCTTCTTTTTCAGATCGAATAAAGATTCATAAATCTAATTACCTTTCCAATATCACTCCATAATTTTTCCATGTACTCTTTTGGGGCCATTACTTTGTGTTGTAAATGAATTTATACGAAGATGCACTTTGTATGATGTTACCCAAGTGGAGAAACGGGGTAATGTAACCACAACAGATCTAATGAAGCCATGTTATAAGATAAATACTAATTATAACTCCGAAGCAAAACCTGCTCGCGAGACGTCGGCAAAACAGTGGCTGCATAACAAACATCTCTGTACAATGGAAAGAAAATGGCTCTTTACGAAATAACCAATAAAATAAATTTACTTTCCATGGGAAAGAGAGGCCTTTTCGTCTTCTGGAAATATATCAAAGATATTATAAAAGAAATGATATCAATACAAAATGAAAAAATCAATATTACTTTAGAAACATTCCATTTACGCTCTGATTAATACCATAAATTGAAAATAGTTATCTAAATTTAAACATAACTCTCAGATATTGATATCCATTCTGGATAAGGCGTCTTAGAAAAAGAAGATTTAGCTGACTTACGAAAAAGGAAGTGGATTCTTATGTTTTGTAGTAAGCGTTTTTTAGCTATCTTTAAAATTGTACTCTGAGATAAGCATCGACTGTAGCTTTGTCTATGTATGTGTGGCTGAATAGGAGAATTCCTGCTTTTGTCCATGTTTTACTCACATGAAGGAGAATTTTCTTCGAAATGTGTTCTTTAGATTAGAATTCTTCTTTTTGATCAGGTTCTATAATTTTGAATACTATCTCTTACTGATTTTTCTCTATCCAACTTTCCATGCTTTACTTTTCCAGTTAAAGTTTTTTCATCTTTGTATTTTAAAATTTTTTCTTTGATTTAATTTAATAAATTATATACCATCGTAATATTGGTAATTTATATGCAGCGTTAATATTAAAAGAAAGTTCATTAATATTTTAATTGTTACACTGCAGCAGGATTTATTTGTTTTATTTTATACGAAAATAGGTACAACGTAGCTAAACAGAAGGTTTCACATCATTAAATTCCAAATCAATCAAAATCAGTCGGATGATGTTCAGAACTGTTGGAGATGGTTTGCGTTAAATATTCATAAGAAAAGAATGAATAGAATACCTGTCTGAGAATTTTTGAAAGTCATTGTGGAATATATCTTGACTGATTTCTCCGAAATACTTCCCCATTCAACAAAGGACGCTTAGTGAATCAGACTAAAATTGAATCATTTTTCTTACTCATCAAATGTGTTTACAACTCTCAATCTAAGAAGGCTAACAAAACTAAGCTTTTACTTAAAATGAACAGAATATATTAATTATACGAGGGATGTTCAGAAAAAAGTAAGTTTCGTCACATTTTTTTCACCTGGAAACTTTATTGCCAAAAAATAGTAAACCATGTCATCAAGAACTATACATTTTGCACTATTTTTCGACATAGTCGCCATTGACATCGAGATATTTGTCATAGCATGCAATCAGTTTGAAGAAACCACTCTGGTAAAACCCGGCGTTCTGCGATGCAAGTAATTGTCGCACAGCCTACTCTACCTCAGCATTGTTTTGAATGAGCCTGGGCACGACTAATACGCATTGTAGCCATGTCTGATACCATTATGTGCGCCTATCCACTAACACCATATTCTGCACTCTAGCAGTGTTGTTTTAATTCGTGGATGTGGAGGGACGTCCACTTCGATATTCATTCTCCCCAATCTACCTTTCTTCACTGATCCTACAACACCAGCATCCAACCATTTGACGAGACATGACCTGTTCACCATACATGGTCTGCAGGCGTTCATGGATGACTAATCCCACGTGCCCATTCATACTGGATTACAGTATGCATTTCCATTGCTGACCACATTTTCAGTCATGTCTCGGGCACCCTACTCTGTTGCTACTCTCTTTCCTTCGTCGCTCTGCTCATGCCTCATTCCTCCTCCTTATTTTCGTCCTTGAACCAGCAGCAGGTGTGGATTCTTATGAAGCTTGTTAGTTACATTTACCATGTGCTCTCTCTAAAAAAATGAAGAAACTTAATTTCGGAAAATTCTTCATTCATTAAGGAATTAAGATGAAAGTTGGAACTACAATAAATCTAACAAATATCTAGAATTGACTCTTCAATGTTAGCTACTAATAAACAGAAGCCGCAAGCGAATCAGAGATCGCGATATTTCTTACATGTGGTCTCACAGTCCTCCTCCCCTCTCTCATAAATCTTTCCCTTTATCTAATCTAGTTTCTCCTCTAGATATCTTAGCGAGCAAGCGTGTTCCGAACAATTAGAAGATGCAGTTCATTTCAGTGTTTACCTATTTGCATAATGAATGTGGGTTGGCTGGAAGAAATCGAACTTGTAGCACAGAAAAAAATCATAAAAATTATGATGTCATGAAAACCCAGAGTGAACTTCAGAAATTTTGCAAAAAAAATCGATTCAAATTTGAGAAAACTTTTTAGCATAGAATGATGATGGTTGCATAAAATGCATTCAAACATAACAATTTCTTAGCAGGACATTCATTTGAATAGTTAATTTTATAATTAGCAACATAGCGATATTTTAAATTATATATTAACTGAATAAAAATGACCTAGAACAGAATCTCCAACTTTGAAGCTCTTCACATTCATGACAAGATACTTTTGTTTCATTTTAATGATCTAGTATTCAGTAAAAAATCAGAGAAAGAAAAAGTATGAAGGGAACTCCTTTGAATACTTCAGATTGCTTAAAGTTAATATATAGAATCATTATACGAGAATCAACTATACCTTATTGTAAGGTAAAGAAGGCTACCTTGAACTGTAAAGACAGCATTCGAAAAAAAATTGGAAATCTATATAAACATGTACTTTATAATGGAGCACGATACACTAAAAATGACTAAAATATAAAAAAAAAGAAGTTTTTTTACGTTATTTTAGTTGCCTGTCTTTTCTAAACATAAGTACAAACTTAAATAGCTCAGCTGCATTATTTTTAGAGTTACTTAAATTTTCTTTTACAGTATTGCGAAGTCATTTCATTGAACTTCAACGCTCTACAGTGCTTTTTAATATTCATGAAGGTCATGCACTTAAAATGCTAAAACTTTCTAAATAATTTTAAATTTTTCCGGTTGTTTCTTAGATGTTTGATAATATATTATATAATGTTTGATAAGTAAGAAATAAGGATTTGGACAAATAGTTATTATTTTTTTTGATAAAATTTATAAATTTAAATATAACTGTTTTTGTATTGTTTTTTGTACTGCCTAATTGAAAAAAATATTGAAAAACTATATATAACACTAGTGTAACTAAACCCATGCACAAAATTATGAAAATTACTTTCAATAAATTGAGAAAAAAAATATTCCTTAAAAGTATTGAAATTTGTTGCATTAAGAATTTTAAAATATTGAAATATTTTGAGAAAACATTAAAAATTTAAATAATAGTTTTTTGCTATATTTTTTTGTTTTTATTCTGAAATGCATATCTTATGAGTGCTCAAGTATAGTGAATAAAAACTTTTTTAAAAAAATATCCAATTAAAAAAGAGAATCACAGAATACTCTCCGAGTCCCTTTAAGAATAAGTGTTGCTGTAGTGTGTCAATAAATTTATAAGTTATTTTACACTTTTTGTTCCGAGACAGCAGAATAATCAGTCAAATGGGTAAGTTAATGAGCATCAGGCATATTAAAAACATTTAATATAAAAATAGAGTTTCTGAATAGAATTGATGAATGTAAGGTACCAAATTGATAAATGTGTCTCATTTTAAAATTTTAAATATATCTTACTATCAAACAATATATATTATTGTGCTGACAAATAAAAACAAAGCTTAATAAAAGAAATTGCTTAGTGAAATACGTTGTAAAAAACATATTTCGCCATCAAAGGAGCTAACTTTTTAAAAATAATTATTGAATTAAATATTTGAAATAGTTCCCGTAACAAAATATTTAAGTAAGCAATTATATTGTTTTCATACATTAAAATTAAAGCAAATGATAAATCATTGCACAAAATATGTTTTAAGCTATATATAAATTATTGGATTTAATATATTTTAAGGTAAATGCAACTACTGCTGTCGCAAAACGAATAAATTTTATAGATGATTCATTTCAATCTAATAAAAAATAGGATTAATTTTTATAACATATTTTTGAAAGTTAAATTCATTACTGGTGAAAGCAGGCATCAAGAATATACTTAAAAAATTTTATGATAAAATTTTAAAAAGTGCTAGAGTGGCCCTTTTTTGGTTGATTAAAACAACAGCCCTTTTGATGGATAATATATTGATAAAATGAAAAAATTTATTTTGTAGGATTTGAATTCATACAAAAAGCTTCAAGCTCATTGTCACTATTTTATTGGGGTAAGGAATAGACCATGAAGTTGAAGAAATTTTAAAGATATGGTAAACTTACTTCTGATTGTAAATAACACAGGTTTGTTTTACTCTTTATTTCTTAATTGAAAGGAATTCCAGTGAATATTAGATTATACTCACTACGTGTCTACACTGTTTTCCAACTTGAAGTTTATAAATTGAAATAGTCCAAAATTGAATTAATAATATAACAAAAGTTCAAAAAAAATATTGAGCAGAACCAATGTGTATGAGAAGAAATAAGGTGTTCTTAAAAAAACATTTTTTCTTAGAACTGCTTACTGGTTCTTAGCACATTTAACTTCCTAACTTTTAATTATTATTATAAAAAATAATGGACGTTTCAGTGGCTTTTTCTCAACAGTTGAAATGTTAGTGAATTTCCTCATTTCTTCTACGTATTGCTCATTTAATATGGGTCAATATTTTTTTTCAAATATCTTACTAGATATTACACTTCAGCCCTTCATGGATTCTTCCTTTTTTTTCTTTTATGGAGTCTTCAATTCTTTCTTTTTTCACACCTTATCGAATTTCGTTACTTTGAGCCTTCTTTGGAACTTTAATTTTTTTCTAATACAAACCAATACAAATTCATTTATTAACAGCTACTAAGTGTTCCTCTGAGATTTCATATGGAACATTAATAAAAGCACACGAAATGATGTAATAGTAGTATGGAGAAACTCACCAGCAGTAAAATTTTTAATGTAGCTACACATTTCAATAATATAAATATTTTATAGATACACTTATACAAATGTTATTATATTGATAGTTAAATAAATGTATACAAAGATACATTTATTTAACTATCAATAACACGAATAAAGGAATTAAATATTTCAAGAATAGTTCAAAAGTTAAGAACTTAAAACAAAGTCTTCTCATTTTATTGTAGTAATGGCGCATATTTTTATCAGTTAGAGAGATAGTAATAATGATAGATTTCTGGTAGGGAAATCAAATATATATAATACATATTTGAGATTAAATTTATTTTTGACTCATTGTTAGAAAAGTATATATAACTTTACATAATAACATCGATTTAAACCCTCATATCAATATATTTTAATGTTTTCATAAGAACTTAAGTTGAAATAAGCTAAATGTTTTTTTGATATTTAAAGAAATTTTATGGGTTTATTACTGATTTTCTAAGAACTATTTAACAAAATAATGAGAACAAGAATTCAAAAAAATGATACTAATACTCTTAATGAAAATTTTGCGAAGCATTTTTCTAATTAGATTAAAATTATTTTTATTAAACATAAAGGGTAAAGAATGTATATTAAAACACAAATTTTCTTAAGGACAAAACAATGATTTATGCAAGTATTTCTTTTCCAGTATTTTATTATGTATATCAATTTGCGTTAAGCTAATAAATCTTACTTATTTAGACTCGAAAATTGTTTACCGAAAGTAGAAACTTCTTATCTTTTTCAAAATGGGTGCATTTTCCTTAGTATGCAATAAACTGCTTTTTTTGTCGTTCTACATTTGTATTAATATCAAAAAAGTTTTATAACAATGTGGTAACTGTTTTTATATTTCTGAGAAAAAAAATTGCAGGTTTAATGAAGAAAATCATATTCATTTTTCTCATCTGTGACGGAACTGACAAAACAAATTCTTTTTTCAAATGAGAGGAAAGACGAAAATTCCCTTGGCGTGAATTTTAATCTGGGAAAGAGTCGAGAGAAACATAATTTGTATACAGTCGTTTTTATTTCCAAAACCATTGCTTCAGTTTCGTGTTTATCTTCTTACCATAAAACGCTTTTCATATGTGTAATTATTTGTCTATGATGGAGACAATATTTATTAAATAGTATTTTCATCTACGTAATCATTTGCGTTTCATGCAGACGATATTTCCTAGAAACGAATACCATTACATTTTTTAAATTTATTTTTTAGTAGAATGGCAACAAAAGAATTGTTTTTTTTTTTTAATAACATAGTGTCCACTTTTAGTTTGTTCTAGAAGTTGATTAAAGTGATGCTGATACGTTTATTTTTATTTTACGGAATAAGACCCGTTGTATTTAAACCAGTGATGCGGAATTAATTAATTTTCAGGCCATTTTGTTACAAACTTTGTTATAGCATCATTTTTGAAAACTTCATGAAAATATAAAAGTTATTGTTTTGACAGTTTTATTCTATTTACAATCAGGAAATAGATAATAGGGTGCATTTAAAAAAAATGATTTTTCTATAGTGTTTGTGTGTGATAATTTTAAATATCAACATTAATGAAAAATATACTACATAAATATAATCTGTCCGAGAACCATTCTTGTCAATTGTACGAAAGAGATTATAATTGTAAGCAAACTTTTAACCTTATCACGAATCCGATCAAGTTGTAAGAACTCAAACTTTCTGGATCTCTGTTTCACCATATATTATTTAAATATATAAGCAACTATAATTTATATTTTCTTTGCATTTTAAATTTACATCCCTTAACTACTAAACTTTTATTCTTTTCTGAATAAGAAATTCATATCAACAGGAATCCTAAATGTATTTTAGTAATTTATGTATTTGAAAATATGTGCACATAGGGCTCAACGTATTTCTAAAATTTCTTAATGTATCCCTAACATAAGCGATGTGTCAAACATATATAACACATATAAAAATGAAAAATGTTTGTTATTAAGTTATGGATAGCATAAAAATTCCATTTTATACTCTATAAAATTTCCAATTTTAATACTCTATCTCTTAATTTCAGCCATCTAAATTGGTTATTTATATTAAGATTTAGTTAAGAGAGAGTGAAATAATGTTCAGCATCAATACTAGCATTACAGTAATTTACGATTGTATATAAAACTCGATATTAATGATCTGAATCGGGTGATAAGATGACGTATATACTTAGTCATCATAAACTACCCATTTACACGCAAATATCTTATTATTTAATTATACTTCCTGCATCAGTAAAAGAGATTTCATTTGCGTCTTAAGAAAGTGTCTTTTTTATACATAAAGAGATACAAGTTAAATGCTTATTGTTTGATCCATTGAATAATGTGAAGTGTGAATAAATATATTCAAAAGGGGAAGAAAATCAAAAGTTTAAAAGGGAATGTATCAAAAAGTATCAGATAACTTTTCAATTAAAAGTATAATAGCCCTAATTTGGAATATTTCTTTCACAAACAATAATAATTATCAATAAAATCATTACAAGAAATGCATTTATCAAATTTTTTTAAGAAAATTAAAAATCTGAATGACATGTTAACATCGATGAAAAATGAAATTATACAGAAGTGTAACCCCGACAATCATTATTACGACTTGAATGTTAATCTGTAGTTGAAAAGGCATTTCAATTCAATTTTTTATTTCATTTTAAATTATTTTATAATGGTACATTTGATTTTTGAAATAGAATTTCATTTATATATGTTTCAATTACTTGAAAATGCAAAATCTATAAAGAAATAGGTTTTCATTTTTAAATTACTAGTATAGTTCAACAAATCTAAATATTTGAGAAAATCGTTAAAAACTTCGTGTTTGGACTGAAATGGACGAATTCCCTGGTTCCTAAAGCAAAACAAGTATACACCCATAAATTCCCCCCGATTTCAAAAAATAAAGGAAATCGCTAAACTTTTCATGCAACCAAATCTATAAACCCAACTTTCGCGGTCTGTGAAGTATCTGATGGCGATATAACGGTACCCCGAAGGGCTATTTATATTCCATTTTCATTGCACTATGCTCCAGTAACTCCCCCATCTCACGACTTCAGTCCGTCTTAAGCTATTCCGGCGCTAGTAATCAGTATTTCAGTGGCGTAACAGTTGTTATTGGTTTTCTTTCACATCGCCAACTTGGTGAATCGCTTCTCGAAACACTGGCTCATCACTTAGCCAGAAAGAGAAAAAAAACCTTTTCTATAAATCCTTACGGTAAAAAATATCCCATCCCACTATAGCAAAGTAAGAGAAAATACTCAAGTATTTTCTGCTGACCAGATCTTGGCATACAGTTTAGTGGCCACCTCATTCGATATATTGAGCAAGCCACTCTTAAAAAATGAGTTGAATAAAAACAGTGCTAAACGACAGATTCATTCCGGAAACTGGATTCGTTTCTCCTTATTTTTATCCTGGTTTGGGAAAAATGAGCGGCCACTACAGGAAAGAAGACTCAGTAGATCGTGTAAAGGTGGTAAAAAGGAAAACTATCCTCCGCAAAGTTCCTTCCATTTGTCAAGTCTAACTAGAAGCGATATTCGCCCAAGCGTATCGCCAAAGATATTTCGCAGCCATCAAAGCGTGAGGGAATTTCAGAAGAAAATGTGGTTACAGTAGAAAGTAAGGTAGCGAGTTCCACTGAGAGCCTTGATGGCGATTCATTTGATTCGTGAAAGATGTGGAAGGGTTAAATAACCTGGAATGAAATATTTCTGATTTTTCGAAGGGTAATTAATATCTATCAGTGGAGAGTTTTCAACAAAATGTCAGAATTGCTTTTCAAGAGGGAACATATATCTTTATTTAAAAGTAATACTTACTTTAAAATATTATTCTTCGAGTGCTTTATATTTAATTACTTTATAAATTCGTTTTGAACTGGGCAACTTCGGATCTCTTTGTTGAACGTTATTTGTAAAAAAATGATTGAAATAATTTTATTTCATTCCTAAGATTTGTTTTTCTTAGCCACATAAGAGCTATTGTTTTAGTCAATGAAAAAATATGGTCACCCGAGCACTTCTGAATAAAGTGTTTTGCCAATAAAGAATGAATAAGCAAGTGAATGAAGAAAGGAATGAGCTAGTGAATGAAAAAAGGAATGAGTGAGTGAAGGAAGGGGCAAATGAATGAGGGAATGATAGAGAGAGAGAGAATGAAGGAGTGATTGAATGAATCATTCAATCGCTTGAACAAATTTCCATTCCGTTGTCATATTGTAGTTTGCATTAATTCTAATATTTAATTGAATATTTAAAAAAGACACTTTATTCGCGGTTAACTCTGTTCTTTGCAAAACTTTTCCTGGATTTGTATATTGTTTTAATACTAGGGAGATAAATTTGTAATACCCCGGGTTTATTCCCCCATTTGATGACTCCATCGTGATTTAATAATTAGAGTCACTAATAACGCCAAGCCAAACAGTACCTCAAGTGAGCTTATTTGAATATCAAAGTTAAGAAAAAAAGCAAGATAAGTTGTTTGTTATCATTCCTATGTAATAATCCCTGTAAATTTCAGAAGCGAAAGATTAATATTATAAATATTATTTAACTGTTGTGGATCAATAGCATCCAAATCCTTTATCCCTTTGCTCTTAACAGCGTAGGCACGAATCTAATTTCTTCATTGATAACTTCCGCTCCCTTTCTATATCTCTAAGCTCATCACTGATTAAAAAATACATTTTCTCAGTACTATTTGCTACGCCTCAAAAATTTACGAAAGTTTCGTTTCATGTGTTGGAAGAGGGGCTCAATTTAGAGAAAACCATATTAAAGTCTCTAAGGGTTAGTTAAAGGTTAGTTATAAACTTATTTCCTAATTTTTTAGTTTACTTTTTTTATTTTAACGAAAATAATCAGCAGTTGGATGTTTTAACTTTAATCTACTATTTCATTAAAAAAGAATTTTAGTTATTTACTTCAATATCTCGCATATTTTTTTGCGTGTAAAATGTGAACGGACTTCATATCGGAATGGATCAAATTATAGTATTAGGTCCTAAAATTCATTAAAAGGGTACAAACACATTGAAATTGTACTTAATAGATACAATTGCTCTTGGAATAGTATAGAGGAGATATAATAATAACAAAAACGAAATCAAAGGAGCTATGCTACCTTTTCTTCGATAATTTGTTTTTCCACCCAGCAGTGAAAGTAATAAAGACATTATGAGTTTCTTAGCCTTTGTAGTACAATGTATCACGAAAATAGCTTTTGAATATAATAATGTGACAAAATATTGATCAGTAATTGGAAATTTATAACTAGAAATAACAAAATATATTTAGGCATAGCATCTGCTTCAATTGATAAAATGATCTAATCATTACATTGAATTTTAGTTACATTATTTTTAAAACTCATTTTGCAAAAATGTAATCTTAAGCTTTCATGTGATAAAAATGAATGGCTTAAAATATACATATTTACATAATTTTTCCAGTAAAATATCTTAGATAGAAAACATTTAAGATTACTTAAGAACAAATCTCTAAAAAATGTAGTTATTAGACGTTCATCTTTAAGTCGGATTATTATTATAATTACTAGAAAAGAAAACTCTAATTATAAATTGTATGATAAGATAATTTCTTGAAATATTTATGAATTGATTGTTTATTTTAACGTCGTTCTAAGAAGCAACATGAGCTCTATTGGCAAATGACCTCGTGATTTTGAACCTTGGTCAAGTGAAGAAGACGGCACCTCAGCCGGAATCCCCTCTCGAAATTTCGACACTACGCCGACGAGAGGACTTAGTTATAATATAGTGCAATATGTAACCCACCAGAAAACAAGAAATACATTACTGACATAAATACTGACAGTTACAATAAACACTGGGTGAAAATACGAGGAGTGATGTGTCGGGATCGGGCCGTTTTGATCAACAGTCATGTGAATCCAAACTAAAAAAAACCGAAAGTGAACAGTATAATCGGTGACGGATAATAGAATGTGCCGAATCATTGATTGCCGAATTAAAGAGCACTTACTGTAGGTAGAGATGTAATCTGGCTCTACAGTGTGCAGGCGTGAGTGGCAGGTGGCGTAGCGGTCAGTACGAGGGTAGATTTCTCTCTATCAGCCGTCTGTGAATGATCATGGTGGACACTCGTGTGCAGGTCTCACGTTATCTGATCTGAAAATCAGTCAGTCCTCCCAATCTGTTGTGGCCCTAGGTCGATCGTTACCATCATGACGCTGAAATATGCAATTGTCCACCTATGATTGCCAGCATCTTCTAATAGCCACATCGCTTCAACCCATTCGAGCGATTCTCCGATTTGCCCAACCTGCCTCTTTCAATTAAATGATACGACCTCTTTCAAACTCTAACAGTTGCTCGTAATGAGCCCGATCCTACAGCGATGTATTTTTTTAGTCGTTGAAAGGTATCCTAAATTGCAATGCAATAGAAAATTTGACCATCAGGATGAGAATCCCTTCTTATGTACACCTGCTGAGTGCGCAGTTCTGATGCGCTGTGGCTCCTGATATTCATTCATTGGACACCAAATTTTTATAATTTGCGTGTTCGGTCCGAATGTCTTTGCATACGAAATTTCATTACGATCGGGCAACTCCTTGGGGCGTCAGTTTCTTTTTTTTTTATAGAGTGTATTTCATTTTTAAGAAAAAAATATGTGTATACATATATATAACAATTATAAATACATGCAATATTCCTACATAATAAATTATTTGTACTAGAAATTCTTAACGGTTATACCCACAAAAACGTATCTAGAAAATATTTTGAATCTTTTTTTCAAGTTTATAGCGACTTTAGTTTCTCTAGCAATCTTTTACGGTTCCGTCTGTCACATTGAGTTTTGTGAAATGTTGAAAGAAATAAATTTCAGACTTTTCAGGAACACGATATTTTCAACACCGTACCAGGATCAAAAGACCCTTCCTTAATTCAATAGAATTCTTAAAATTTGACGAAAGCTTCTATGTCAGTATATTTATCAACAACATCTGATAAAAATGTATGCTAAGTCGTTACTTTACAGCACTATGAAAAATTGCATGTATTTGAAGGTTATGAGATAAAATAGAATTTTCTTTTATCGTCTGATGTCAAAGCCTTGTAAAAAAGATAAAAAATGTTCTTATATTATTACGACAATCATTACGAAGAATGTAATTACACACACACACACACACAGCCACACAATACGCCACACAATACACACACACACAATAATGGTTCTTTGAAACAACGATTTATTTAATATTTGCAACATGAATAATTTTATCTTTCCCCACATACGTCTAAATTTTGCGACTCATAATCTATTTACAAGGTGGTAAATTGTCTTATTTAATTAAGACCATATTCCCGATTATTACATTTGCATTTTGAAACAACCATTTTGTGTGTTGTTGCAGATTATTTATATAATTAATACTCCATTTTTACCAACCTGTCTGTCCTGCTTTAGTGACTCTTTACATAGATGTATTTTGTTGCTTTGAATAGCTATAAGAAAAGGTTTCACAAGTGAAGTAAGAGATCTGCTTATAAGTAAATGAACTGGTGTTAAATTTTTTGAATCCTCAATCTCAGAAGAAAAAGGAATTGTCAAAAATTCTTCATAAGTAAGATAAGAATTACCTATGATATACTTTTCAAATGATATTTAAAAAAATTCACTCCTGCTTTTCAAAAGCCACCAACATTTGGCGCTCTGAGAGGAATAAATTTCCTCTGAAGAAAGATGTTCTCTTCTGAAGAGAACTTAAGAATGGTTTCATTATGTTTGCTCATTGTCTTACAGAAAAACTTTAATTCTTTTGTATCAATATCCGAAAATATTTTTGCACAATTTCCTCTTCTAGCTATAACGCGCATAAGTATTGCTATGAAGTACTCTGACGACAAGTCAGAAATTCTTTCCAGGTCTTTATTACACAAGGCAAATAAATATACACACATAAATTTTCAAGGGAGATCCCTTCCTTTGATTTTTATTAATTGATGAAAAAAGGTTCACAAATTTCAATGCCTACTGAATTAAACCCAAAATCAGGATTTATCCTTTCTTTGGGTTAATCTCGCATTTTCTGATAACATGTTTTAGGATTTGCTTTCAAACATTGGATACAAACTTGCACGACATTTCTACATAAATTCCAACTATTCAAAGGCTAGTATTTCAGCCTTATTTGATAAAGCAAGGTTTGGGACCAGAATTCAGATAATTTTCATGATAACACTTAATTATTAAAGAACTAACTTGCCCTTAGAAGGCACTAAAAGGGGGTGCTTGCTGTAATAACTAATGGATGAATTGGTCAATCGACCGCCTATTCTAAGTAAACCATCTCCTTCAGGAAAGGGGAATAAATTTTTTATCTTACTCGAACATTATCACTTTTTCTCAGACCCCTGATATCATCTTTAAATTCCACTCCTTGAATCTTTGAATTAAGAAATTCTCTGGTGTTTTAAATTTGTCATAGTTGAGAGGGTGAATTCTCTTTTGATTTGAGACCTTGTAATGGTTGATGAACCTAAAAATAAAAGCTAAAACACTAATTTAGAATAAACAATTTAAAAATATCAGGAACACTACAAAGAGAAAGTATTATATTAGAATTAGAATTCAGTTCAGTATCCTTTCCCCCCCCTACCGTTTCAGAAATATATACATCTGGATCAGAATGAATCTCTTCAACTTCAGGTAAGTTAGAAGATATCAGGAAAGAAGGGCCTTTTTTCTACCACCATAGAATTGTACAGAAATGATTCAGAACAAGTATCTCTCGTCACTAGATCTGCAGGATTATCTTTACCTGGACAGTGAAACCATTTTTTTTCTGTCAAAGTTTTTATATCTTCGATACGATTCGCAACTAATTGTTTCCATTTTTTACTTGAGTCCCTTAATCCAGTAGAGAGTTATTTTTGAGTCTATCCAATAAACGAGTGTCGATGAATTTTTCCGATCAATGATTTTCTTGACTTAGTTGGTCAAACGTTCTGCTAATAAAGCTCCAAGAAGCTCTAATCTTGGTAGTGAAATATATATATTAAAAGGGCGACTCGCGCGGACTTTTGTGCGCAATGCGATTCACTCTAATTCCGTTCTTTTTCAAAACTCTGAAGTAGATGCCAAAACAATAAGCCTTTTTACTGGAAACACAGAAACTGTGAATTTGACCATATCTGAGATTTCTTCTTTTATTGAATTCAGGATAATTCTAGGAATTTTTAAATATGAAAGTCGTGGAAGCTATGTGCACCATAGCAACCACTCATCTTGTATATGAAATGGCAAATATCCCTCCCAAACAATTTTCTTAACCACAATTCCTGAAAAAGGCATTTTACGCGGATGGTGAACTGTGGGAGCACTTCCAAAGGATCTATAATTTCTCCAATAGCTTGTAAGAGAAAATGTTGAGTATTCTTTTTAGAAGATAAAGTTCCATTAAACTTTGAATTTCTATAGTAAGAGGCAATCAACAGGGTTGTTTCATGCCATTCCTAGGACCTTCGCTAAGCTAGATCCTAAACTGATGGAATTATGCTGCGGTTGTGTGTCGAAACTTTGTTCATCGACCCATCAAGGCGCTTTCATTGATGATTCATTTTCTTAAAACCATTTCGGCCTATTTGTTTGGAATCACCAGAGACTTCGAGGGCATCTTGTACATTGTCCTCTCCAGCAATTAAGTCGTCAACGTACAGACAGGAATCAAAGTAAGTTTGCAGCATTTGGATGTTCACTGTGAAACTGTTCAATGTGATTCTTCATTGTAGCTGGCAACAGGAATGGGCTGACATTCACTCTGAACAAAACACGCTTGAATCGGACATCAGACCTTTTTTTCTTTTTATATTTCCATTGGATCACATGAACGCACAGTATCTATATCCTTTTCTGTAAGAGATATCTGCAAGAACACTTTTTCTATATCAGATGATTTAACTATTTCTTATGGCTGCGGTAGCTTAGAGGTCATGACTTCGGATTCGTGGCCGGCGGTTTTCGTTCAGTCTTGGGTACGAGCCTTGGCCGCTTAAGACCCACCGTGTAGCCGGGTCTGATGCACGTTAAATCTGTCGAGGCCCAAAGTCCTCCCGTTGGCGTGGTGTGGAAGTTAGGAGAGGTGGTGCCAGCTCAGGTGTCGTCCTCGTCACTTGATCGAGGTTCAAAATTACGAGGTCCGTTGCCAATAGCCCTCGTGTTGCTTCTAGTGCGACGTTAATAAACTTGGGCAATTTTATTCAATAGAAAATAGAACTGAAGATAGGGGATTGAGATTTGGGCATATCTGTAAGAAATCATTTTAATATAATTGACCGCTATTGTGTGAGCTGGCTTCGAACACGATTCGAGTGTTAGTGCTAAGTCTATCTTGATTATATACAGCTCAATGTGGCGAGTAATAAATAGGCTTGTTTGCAGCTTGTTTCTTCAACCCGTTCAATGATTCCTTACTTCAAATAATCTTCAATAATTCCGAATATTCAGAATACATGTTAGGAGTTGGTTGGAGTCTATTCTGTAAACTTTGTAGTCGTGCTGTTTTGCTACTGCAAAGTTATAACTTAAATCTCTCCAATCCCTTTTTCAGAGTAACTGCACTTCATAACGATCATTTTGAAATACAGTTGTTCTGTTAAAATTTTGCATAGCCTGATTTTCCCCTGAATTTTTAAAATCTTCATGTTTTATACCAATTAATTCTAGTTCTCTCCCCTAATTGTCTTAAATTTTCATCCGTTTCACAATCTCTAATTAAACCGTAGTGGACTTTATTTGATGGTATAACTTCTTTTAGAGATTCGGTAGCAATGGAACCAAACGCTAAATTTTGCATACATAATTTATCATTTACTTTAAAGGTATCGTATATTAAAACTCTGAAAAAATAGTTCAGCACCTATTAAAGTATGAATCTTTTCAGGTTTAAAACAGATAGGATATGCCAGTTCAATAAAATCATCTAAAATTGCATCATATGTATCTAAATAAGAAGTTGGGGTTAAATCTGTAATCTTTTTAAAAAAAAATCTATGTGTTTTTGGAAACTTTCTTCTGCATTAGATATATCTCAATTGATTTTAGTCTTTACATTATGAATTGACCCATTCGATTCCGAAACAGGAACGTTAATTGATTTTCTTTTTAATCCCAAAATGTCAGCACATTCATTTGTTAAACAACTGATATTTGAGCCATTATCTAAAACACAGCGAATCCTAATTCTCCTTTCCTCGAGGCATCTTCGATAATATCAGAAACAGTGCTCAAAAGCACAGCTTGACTCGGTTGTTTTGACATGTTACTTAGAGTTTGATAAACGGTAGAATTCCCTTGTAGGTAACGACTCATCTTTTTTCAGATTTTGATTTTCACTGAGAGGGAAGAATCCGAAATAAACGATTTCTCTTTGCTTAAAGGTCATCATTTTCGCGGTTCAATAGTGTTTGATAGCGTTTACCGCAAACAAAATAGGAATTTCTGGAATTAAAAAGTTCACAGTCCGATTTATACTGAAACAGTTATAACAAATTTTATGCGCATTTACAGTTTCATATCGTCTTCGAAAATCCATTTTTTGATAGTTTTTGCATTCTTCAGGAAAGTGAACCTTTACATAAAACTCAGATTCTTGTTTTGAATTTATTTTTAGTATTAATCATTAAGGTTTTAGAGTTTTACAATTAAACTGATAAGAGTTAGTTGAACTGTTAACAGTTCCAAAAAGTGACGGACCTCTTGTCTTTTCATTATTCATTCGAACAACACATTAAGAACGGAAATATAAACATATATACAGTAAGTGCGATGGGGGAATAGATCCTGCTGTAGTTCACAATCATTAGGGAAAAACGTTTCCGTTATTGAGGGTACAATTTCCATTTGACGAGACATCAAGATATTTTTATCAGAGCAAGTCTTAGGTTTTTCGTCTTGAATTCCGATGCTCTTGCTCCACTAAATGCAGTGGACATTCATTTGGAGCTAAAAAAAATTTAAAATTGTAAATCACCAAGCTGGTGATCTTTCCAGATGAAAAGTAGTGAATTTTAGTTTTAAAATTAAAACTTTCAAAATTTAAACATTTGTTAAATTGTAAAAATTGTTTACGCTTTGGCTTGTGTTTTTTTAACAGTAGCTGTTTTGTTACTTATTGTTCATAAATTATGTATATAGTAATTTCTTAATTACAATAGTATATTATACATCTGGTCACCTCGTGGCGTAATTAGGGATCGCGACCACCATTAACACTTAGGGCTGCATTAAGTTCGCCTTTTGTATTGTTCTGTCTCTTGACCAGATCGCGTCGTTCATTAGTTGCTTATATATCATGTAATAGATGTGATGCATTTTTATGAAAGATACTGTTTATTAATGTCATTTGTAAAATGGAAAGATGTACAGCGCAATCTATTTCAGGGTACCAGACCCTGATTATTTCACCGTTAAAAGGGGCCGAAGAACTCTTTATTCTCCGGCTGAGATCCAGACACTGAAGACTAAGAGTTTAAGAAGATCACAAAATATAATTTATGTTATAAGACTTCCATATACACTTGAATGCCTTCCTTTGCAAGCTCTCTTTGGATTTCGCCTTAAATTAGCCATTTTGTAAGGAATTAAATTTTGAGATACAAGATTAACTTAAGATTTTGGAAGTTTCTTCGGTGCTCCGTGAAAGCATCCAGTGTGATTTAGGCCTTTAAATTAATTTTAATCGTAATTTCCCTCTGGGTTATTGTTCCCAATGATAAATCACGCTTCATTTCTGGGGAGGGGTTGTGACGTTGGGCTGCTCGCAATTTTCTCGTCACTAGCCTCGGGAACTGTAATTGATATTACTATTGCTGGAAAAAACAATTTATTCCCGACCAAAATGAAACATGATTATATTAATTAGATGCAGGTGAGAATAAAGTGAAGTGATTCAGATATGACGGTATATAAGCAAAAGGAAATTTAGTGGATAGAGGATGAGTATGATTAACTCTGAGCGTATTCCTAGCAAGAGATCGATATTATCAAAAATTGTTACGGGCAGTAACTGCCGCAGAGGAATTTCATAAATCAAAGCAACCTCAACTGGAAAGGTTTCGGTAAGAGCGTATTATTTCAATAATACTTGAATAGGTGGATTAATCCAAAGGCCTCAGAGAGAGCGAAAACTCCTTAGATATTATATTACAGTAATAGATAAATAAATAGTTGAGTTGGAACTGACTTGTGTGTCTTTACGTAGGCTATGGACTCTTAGAGTTAGTTATATTCGATTATATTTTCGCACAAGTGTCGGGTAGAAGTAGTGCTTTGCCACAACGTTACTAAAAATCATTTAACGACTTGGAAAACACCACACATTTTTATACCAATTATTTCCTTCTTTACTCCATGAAAAAATGTCCCACCAAGATAAAAACTGATTGTTTGATTTAAATGATACCATACAAGTAGACTGATTGATTTAAAGAAAAAAATTTTTTTTTACTTAAAACTACTGAACAAAAAAATTTACCAAAATGATATTGAAAAACATCAATTTAACAAATTTGATAAGTCAAAAATTAACTCAAAAGAGTTTTTTAAAAAAATGGAAAATAAAAAAAAAACAAAATTAAAAATGTGTCACCATATAGAATGAAAAAACATATTGATTAAAAATTATTTAAAAATAATAAAAGCATTAAATAAAAATAAAATTAAAAAAAATATAAAGAGAATGTGAGAAATAAAGAGCCAAGAATAAATACAAAAATACAAAATTAAAATGAAAATAATAATAATAATGTAATATATATATATATATATATATATATATATATTATAATAATAAAATAATATCATACATGTTCAAAAAAAAAAAAAAATCCGACACTTCTAATTAGCAACAGAGGAAAAAGGAACTAAAAAGTAAACAATATTTTTTTCTTCAGCGAGTAAGAAATTGAAAGGTAATGTGCTAAAATAACGATCATAAATTTAAAAATAATCATCATCATAAATTTAAAAATAAAAGTGCAGATTTCTCAATCGAGCTGAAAATTTTTAAATTAAAACTGAAGTGCTGTGCTCGATCATAAGTTAAATAGTAAGAATATGTTGGAGTTCACGCAGCTCTTCAGTTTTTAGACAACACTTTCAGTTGTATTGAAAATTCTTCACTTTTTAAAATTTCTTATGTGATGCTAATAATAAAATGTCATTTTCACTATAATTTCATTTAATTTCTGACTGGCATAATAATTTCCTTCCTTTTTTCAGTTCTTTTACTTACTCTTCTGCTACATAGAATTTTTTTTCCCCTCCAAAAAATTATGTACATATTTTCGACTTTTTTGGTTTGCATTTAAAAAATTATCTGCACTTTTAAAACTGAAAACTACATTACCATCCAAACTGAGCTTGTTTGCAAAATTGTACGCGTTATGCAGTTGTTATTGAGCTGTACGCTAATCGAAAAGTTGGTGAAAAATTTATGAACATGTTTGTGCCAAACTGATACATAACAGGTCAGTTGAAAAGTACCCGGCCTACCATAGTAAAACACATTCTTTTTGGCAAAATTAGTTTTTTTTATTCAACATAATTCCCTTCAAGGGTGATACACTGATTATAGAGACCCTCCAACTTTTCGATACCATTTTTGTAGTACGATTTCCTTTGCTTCAAAATAGGACTCAGTTTCGGCGATCACCTCTTCATTCGACGAAAATTTCTTCCCAGCGAACCTTCTTTTGAGATCTGAGAACAGGAAATAGTAGCTGGAGGCCAGATCTGGAGAATACGGTGGATGAGGAAGCAATTCGAAGCCCAATTCATATATTTTTGCCATCGTTTTCACTGACTTGTGACACGGTGCATTGTCTTGGTCAAGCAGCACTTTCTTTTTCTACAAATGTGGTCGTTTTTCGGCGATTTCGTCCTTCAAACGGTCCAATAACGCTATGTAATAGTCGCTGTTGATGGTCCTTCCTTTTTCAAGGTAGTCAATGAAAATTATTCCATGCGCATCCCAAAATACAGACGCCATAACCTTGCCAGCCGACTGTTGCGTTTTCTCACTCTTTGGAGCGGGTTCATCGTGTGCAGTCCACTCGGATGACTGTCGATTGGACTTCGGAGTGAAATGATGGAGCCATGTTTCATCCATTGTCACAGATCGACTCGGGTTTATTACGCTTGATCATCTTCAAACACTGCTCCGAATCATCAACTCGTCGTTGTTTTTGGTCAAAAGTGAGCTCGCCCGGCACCCACTTTGCACAGAGCTTTCTCATACCCAAATATTCGTGAATGATATGATGTACACGTTCAGCTGATATCTTTAGAGGTTCTGCTATTTCATTCAATTTCAATTGACGGTCATTCAAAATCATTTTGTGGATTTTTTTAATGTTTTCGTCGGTAACAACCTCTTTTGGGCGTCCACCGTCTTCGGTGCTCATTTCACCACGTCTAAACTTAGCATACCAATCCTTGATGGTTGATTTTCCTGGGGCAGTGTCCGTAAACTCGGCCTGAAGCCAAGTGTCTGCTTCAACTGTATTTTTTCCCTTCAAAAAGCAATATTTTATCCACACGCGAAATTCCTTTTTATCCATTTTTTTCACAATAACAAAAGTTGCTTCACTCAAAATGCTATAATTCAGAAACTAATGATCCGACAGCTGTCAAATTTATGCACGCATCTTTTGAGGGTTAGGGCTAACTAAAACACATATGGATTTAATTCTAGTAGCACCATCTATGTGTCAGGCCGGGGACTTTTCAATTGACCTGTTAATAATAAGTGTTGGAAAATAGATATTGCTTTTTATTAACATCGTCCTTAAAAGTAACATGTGGGCTATTAAAATATGGTAATATCATTTTCAGAAACAGATAGAATGTTAGATCTAAATGGATATTATAAACTAATACATATAGTATGTACTCAGAAGAAAAGAAGCGTAAAAATCCTTTTTTATCGATATTTTCCTGATTAGTGCGAAGGAAGAAGTGTGGTTCAATAAAACTTGAAACGTACTAACCACGATACCTCTGACTCTGTAGCAATACAAGCCTGGTTGTCATGGTTGCTAACTCTAAGCCTTCTTTGTTCCGTACCTTCGTGGGTTCGAGTCCTAATGACAATAAATATTCTCCAAATAGAGGGATTGATGCCGTTTAAATCTATGGAAGCTCTAAGTTTTTCCGTTGGCATGTGGTGATGAAGTTTGGAGAGAGTCCTTTGCCAATAACCCTCATGTAGAGTCAAGGCGTGAAGTTAAGAAACATTTAAAAAAATTATAAATCTGTCAAAAAATCCTGGTAATAATGCATTATGTTTCGTTTATTATATATTTATTTTAGTATACAAAAGTATTCTATTATTTACTTAAATTCATAACTAGGAACATAGAATAATTAATGAAGTGAATAAATGATTATACTACTAAACACAAAGAACAGCTCTTTACATAATTAAATCTATACTAACCCAACAATTCGATTTTTCAAAAAAGTTTCAAAACTTTCATCGTCACTTATTGCTAAAACATTTGCAAATCATAAAAAAAAATACTAAGTAAATTTTAACATCATAAATTTGTCAAAGTCTTATTAAAGTTGCACTTTGAAGCAACTTGAAGGATATTAGCGATGGACCTCAAAATTTTGAACCTCAGTCAGGTAACGAGGACGACACCTGAGCTGGAAGCTCCCTCTCCAAACTTCCGCCTACACCAACGCGAAGACTTAAGAATCGACAGATTTAACGAGCATTAGCTCTGCTATATGGTGGGTCATTAGTGGCATCAGGACTCGGACCTATGACTCGACGGAATAACGCCAACTTCTAGCTCGATATCTCGACCAATAGATTATTGCAGTTTTAACTTTGCCGAAGTTTATTGTCTAGTTCTGAAGAATCAAATTTTTAAGACATAATCCGTTTTTGATATATTTTTCACAGAGGCGTTATTATAGACGACAACTGCCGAACGTGTTTTGATTATAATAAGATATTACTACTCTAAGTTTTCGAACTATTATTGAGAGACTTCGTATTGTACCAAAATATATTATTATAATTGTTATTAAATATAATATTATTATAATTGCTTTGATTACTGAATTTTATTGTAACAGAGAAAGAACAAGTCTCCAATGCAAAATAAACATTTTTCAATCAGTTTTTAAGTTTTAAATAAAAGTAAACACACTTAAGTGCAAATTTAAGAGAATTTGCAAACTATGTCTATTTTCACAAAAAGTATTTAACCAGAAGTAATTATGCTTCCGAAAAATCATGCGAGTATTAAGAGTCAAATACGCAAGCTTGTCTGAAGACCTGTGTGGGAGATATCAGTCACTAGAACGGTTGTGAGCGAAATGTGTGTTGGTGATCCTCTACGATATTTGCCATGCTTTTCACAAGAGTTGAGTAAATTTTTTAAGATATCTAGAAAAATGAGTAGCCACGAACGAATGAATGACGGAATGAGACGGATAATTGTCGGTAGATTGGAGGCAGGTCAATCACAAGCGCATGGAGCTACAGAGCTCGATATGATGCACAATGTCATGTTCAATTAGTGATAACAGTTTTGGGACACTAGGACGACATAGAACTGTTACAGCTTCATAGCTCTTTCGTGAGCTGTATGCTTCTACTGGGACCCGAGTTTCAAGCTCTACTGTTGCCCGAAGACTTCATGAGAGAGGGCTGAATGCCAGAAGACCATTAGTTTTCATCAAACTCACTGCAGCACACAAGAGAGGCCGTTTAGTCCACTACAGGTTTTATACGCCTTGGACCCTACTTCAGTGGATGCACCGTGCTTATTACAGATTATTCGAGATTATGTCTGGACTCTGATTCTCGACATACCTGTATCTAAAGAAAGCTTGGGATACGATGCAATCCCTTCCTGATCAGTAAAATGGATCATTGCGGTAGTGACCGTGTTATGGTTTGAGCAGGTATTATGTTGGACGGCCGCGCACCCTTGCACGTGTATGACAAATGCTCCCTAAATAGAATGAGGCATAGAGAGGAGATTGTGGAGCCTTATGTACGACTTTTCAAGGGTCTATTTGGTCCTGGATTCCTGTGAATGGATAACAATTCTGATCCAAAAGGGGTTCAGCTGGTCGACGATTACATGGCAAGTGAAGATATTCGCCCCATGGATTGGCCAACCTAATCTCCTGACCTAAGCCCTATAGATATCTAGGACACTTACATGAAAGCAATTTTTCTCTCTCCATTCCCCCTCCGAGAATCATATCAGAGCCACAGGAATTCGTCAGCTGCTTCCTGTCCAATATGCCGTCACATTGTGTGGCTTGTCTGGCTGTGACAAGGGCCTATACTCTCATTTTACGGTTCGATATTACAGCGTGGAATTTGAAAATTTCTGCATTTATAATCATGTATACATAAAATGACTGTTGAACGGTATATCCCTTTCTCTGTTATGAAAGTATATTCATACTAAATTTTAATAAAATGTATCTATTTGCTTTTCAGAAATTTGACATAATGTGTAAATTTCTTAATTTTGCACACAAATATACATATTTTAATTTCGGAAAGTAACGTACTATAAACGATTTTTTTTATTTTTAAAGAGAGTTATGGTTTAACTATATTTCCAAGAAAATATATTGATTTATGAGTACAAAGAAATGCAACTGATGTTTTTCTTCAAAATTTAATTTAATGCTTTTTAACCCGGCAGTAAACATATCACCTGCTCAGTTAGTAACGTTGAAAAACAATAATGAGTTTTTTTTTATTATATTTTATTTTCCTAGAATTCGAAAAACATGAGTTAATATATTCAAATCCTGTAAAAATAATTCTTTTTTTTTCTTTTTTCTGCAGCCAATATCATTTTTAAAAGCTTTATTTAATCTAAGAAGTTTGTAAACATGATATAGTGTGCAGTCAGGTATTTCATATTAAAATATTGCTTCCCAAGGGAAATATATCGCAATGATGATGTGAAAAATCAACAAGATTATGCAAAACACACGTATTTGCTTATAAATTAGCATTCATAATATATGGTCTTCTCATAATAAATTTTGAATCTTTTCACGAGAAAGGTTCGTCGTGTCTCTTTTTAATAAATATTGCTAACGTTGATGCATTTATGCTGCGTTACGTAGACTAATGACTAACATAAATTTTATCTGAAGAACAAAGTATCAAAAATATTTCTCATTTTGTTTATTTATGAAAAGAAGATTCTGTCAAAGCTTCACCGTTGTTATTTATATGGAATAAGAACAAACAAAAACGATTTTATCTTTACAAAAATTTGTTTATATTAAGGATGTGCGCACTGGATCATTACTTTTTAGAAATATGATAGTTTTTCAGAATAAAGACAGTTCATTTTTTTGTAGTTGAATCTAAAACAGAAATAAAATACTCACGTTTTTACCAAAAATATGAGGCAACCAAAAAAAAAAAAGAAAAGATTTTGAAAAAAAAAAGTAATTTACAATATTTTCCTGGTCAATGAGTCCTAAATTTGATCCTTTACGCGTTTCTAAATCACTAACGGACATCTTATAAAAATACTAGAAAATATTTTCTTAGAAGCATTGCCGTTACGATGAACTCGAAGAACTATAGGCGACAAAATTTAAATAGCATGATGAGGCCTTGTTATTACAAAGGGAAATTCAGCAGGCCTTATGGAAACTGCTGAACAAAGATACAGGCGTCAGTGGTTGCTATAAGGTACGCATCAGCAAAAAGGTGAGTAACTGTTAGACAAAATTGGTTTATTATTTAAATATCATTATTGTCTGACACACATCATGTTGTATACCCACTGATGGACCTGTAGCTATTGAGATGCGGTACGAAAATCTTCATGGGGCCGCATATTGGAATGATCACCATTCAAATGGTGATTAAGCTTATATATATATATACA